>NNCF01128341.1:86233-111250 GCA_002313205.1 Laupala kohalensis | reverse complement strand
GATTAATTGTAAGGAGGGGGTAAAGAACAGAGGAACCTCCAATTAAGAAGGATATATATAGCTCCCTCTCTCTCTCTCTCTCTCTCAAGATTTTGACAAACCACCCCGTCTTCATTTTCTACCCCTTAATGCATATTTTTAGTATTTATTGATGACTGTCACTTGACATTCAATGTGCAAGTTAAAAATAACATAAGGGAGGAGAAAATTTGGGGAGACAGAATGTGTCCTTTTATTGGAAAGTCAAGAGGGTTTGAGTTAAAGGGATTTCAATGCCATTTAAGTCTGAATTCAGCGTGGTGTCTATAAGAAAAATGGTACACAACAAGAACAAACATTTTCAAGCAATGACTTTCCTTATCTAAGGAAATCCCACTTACTCTGATAAGTTGGTCAGTGTCAAGATTGATAAAAATGAAAATGGTTGATGCTGTTGAGTATAATTTTTCTTAAAATGTTGTACAGAATTCAAAATAAACTAATTTTTTACCTTCTACTTGCACTGTATAAAAATGGTTTGCCAGAAGTGTGCTATAGTTGAATCATTCCCACCACCATGGTTAAGGTATGATCCTCTGTGTTTGTGCGTGTTAAAGTGAGCTTATTCAGGACAGTAATCTCACGCCACAATAATTATTAATGAAGAATATAATCAAATATTATTTGCTTAAAATGTACTTTCCCCTTAAATTTGTTGTTTTTTACTATTAGTGTATCATAAGCTATTGATAGTATGCTATTATCTTCATCTTCGATATTGTTCTTCATGTGAAAGCAGTTATTCAATGGAGATTTTGTAGATAGAGGCTCCTTCTCAGTTGAATGTATATTCACCTTATTTGGTTTTAAGCTACTTTATCCTGAACATTTCTTTATGTCTAGAGGTGAGTACAATTTTATGATCAACTTTTTTACCTTATTATTTATTCATTTGTTCATTTATTTGAAAATAGTAAATGCAAATTTATGTTTCCAATAAAATGTCAAGTTTTATCAGAGAATATTATCAGAATAAAACACCAACTACATCCAAAAGAAGTTCTTACTACAAAATGATTCCTCTCGCTTTGATGCAAGTTTTCCTCTACTATATCACATGTAGAGGATTCCACTCACTATGAGAGTAGTTGCATCTTAGATGAGAGGATTCCTCTCGGAAAAAATTTTTTTTGTTCAAAATGAGGATGCATTGCAACTTTATCCTGGGCACTGCTACAAGTATGGTCTGAGTGGGAGGGCACATTTATTGCCTTTGTGGGTCAAACTTTTAGTTCAAATTAAACTTTTTTCTCTTAAAGTCGCAAAATTGAAACATGCCACTCATTTCGTGAAGATTAAAATGAACTTTAGCTACAACGCTTGAGATAGAAAAATGTTATACCTATGATTAAGGCTTAGCTGAAATAAAGTTTCGTAGTAATTCATGTGTACTGATCTTCTTGGACACGATGTTTCGTCCTTTTTAATCAATATAAAGAATAATGAGAAAATATTATGTTCTCATAAACTCAAAAAATCATCCGAAACAAAATTTCTTTGCTATTTGCAAATCTTGGTCTACATTTCTATGTTGCTTTACCATCTTGTTTAGAATGTCTGCCTGCTTGCACAACTATTCACTGGAAGCATGAGAGCAATCTACCCATTGGCAATTCTCACTCACTATAATTAAGTGAATTTTCTCATTTGATGCATTATAGTGAAATCAGTTATACCATTTCATCGAGTTTATGTATATTTTTGCAATTTCTAAGATGAAAAGAAAATTCTTTTATTTCAAGAAGATTTATATTACTCTGAAAGAAAATTCTCAAAAGTTGTGCTGTTGATGGACAAGTTTCATGACCAGGATGAAAGGGGCATTGTTTTTTATCATCCTGGTCCCCTGTATTCACCTTACTCAAGCACTGACTGTTGACTAAGGATTTCATTTTTGAAATGTTACATTTTAATTGTACAAATCTATGTATAAATATTTAAGTTTTACTATACAGTAAAATGAGTTGTTTATGTGAGGGGTGCTGCCCCACCAAAAATAATTTGTTGAACAAGGATACCACAGGTTCTGAAACTTAAGAAAAATTGCAGTAGAGGTTTGGTACATTTTTAAAGACATTCAGCAGTACTTATATATAAATTTTGTATCTTTCAAATTTGCGTATCTTATTTGTATTTAGTTTTGTGTATCTTATGAATTAGTAAATTTATACTGGAGATGTAAAGGGAAGATATAGAGAAGTATATAGAACTTAGCTAGAGTGAAAAAAGAACTTAGGAAAAATGATGTGATAAGTGTGACAAATAAGGAGTGGAAGTATAGAATGATCATAAGTGTTTCCAATGCACTAACACTGGGAAAAGAAGAAAAGCTTATGAAAAGGAAGTTATAGAGGAAATGTTACTACAGGCTGACTGGAACAAGTTCTGTACAAATATTGAAAAGTAACTGGGAGCAATAGCTAGTGCCACCATAGCTGATGAGATTAATAGTATAAATGATAAAATGCTAATAAAATTATTGAAGTATCAAGCTAAATGTTAAAAACATGTCAGAAAGGGTAGAAAAGGGCAGCAGAATTAACTAAATGGAAGCAAAAGAAGTAGTAAACCTAGCATGTATTGCAGATAAAGAAGGCTAGGAAAAGAAGATGAAAGGTAGACAATGTTGGCATATTGGAAAGTGAGACAAGCTCATAAAATAGAAATGGAAAGTACAAATATATTGGATTGGAAAGAAAAGAAGTAGGGAAGAAACTGGTGAAAAGAGAGAGATATACCCATTAGAACCAAACTCCTCGACTGAGGATGTATGGTTTTTCTACAATTTTCAAAACTCGTGCACATGTAAATTCATAAGAGGCATTGCATATGATAGAGTAAGCTGCTTCTTCTTTCTCTTCTTCTTCCCCCTCTCTTCTTCTTCCTCCTCTTTTCTTCTTCTTCTTTTTCCAACAATGGGTAATGTTGTTTTGTCTTCACTACTATAATGTTACAGCTCTTCAGATTGGTATATTTTTACAGACCCTGTTAATCTTTTCTATTTTGTTTCATTGTGACTTGGTGTAAGGTAATATCATGGTCCTTCTCTGTCTAATATCTGCTGAAATAAAGAATTGAGGATACTGGGTGCTTCTGAGAAATTTTCTTGTTCGATCTTTTTCCAATTTCATTGTTTGTTAATGTTTGAAAAGGGTTCAACAATGAGTAATGTACTTTTCTGAAGAAACAAGCTGATATTGTACCTTTGTCACCACATTTAGATGAGTTGACAGATTGACAACGACTTTATTGAAAATACCCATGTATTTTGACACTGCAGGAAAAACAGAATTTCACAAGAGACAGGTGATGAAGATATTCTTCGATCATCTACCACAAAAAAGAATCCATCACTGGAAGAATATGTCAATATTCTCCATCGTCACACAGTAAAAACAAAAATTTCATGGGAGGTGTCAATCTTCACAACTGGCCATTTGAAAGACATTCAGTTACCAAGCATGGAAAAAATCATTCCAGTGTCTTTTTGCATGCATGTTAGATATGAACGTTAAGGCATACCGAGCCTTCAAGAGAAACAATGAAACCAGCATATTCCCAAGGATACAAAACGGAACACAAATTGCAAGAACATTCTTGTAAAAACATCTCTAAATGAGATGGAAGGAAGTCTGAAAGAATTTGTCTCATCTCCCAGATGTATGAAAAGATCAGAAAATGCACATTATCCAGAAACGCAGTAAGTAAAGATGAAGTCAGTTTAAGAACTGTAAAGGGAATTCTAGTATATATAGTGGAAAGTGCTGTATTCCTCTTAGCATTGAATGATTTCCCAAATATTGCACAAGTTTAGACTTTATTTTAGGGAAGAGTATGAATTATTGACTCTGTGTTACTGATTTGTTCTCTGTATGCCCCACCCCCTCCTCCTCTCAAAAAATAATCTAAGTTTTGATTGGACAAAAATATAAATTAGGCAAAGAATATTGATAAATAAACTCATTTTATTACAGTTATTGTTTAACAGGAAACATTTAAAAGTGAAAAATTAAGAATTTAATTTGTGTTCAATGACTTCCATAATTTGAGGGGAAAGAGTTAAAGGTGGAGTGGATGCTGTGGGTCAGTATCTTCTGATGCATTAGAGGTTATTTGGGGAATAAGACATACCTTTTGAAATGTACATGCAAAAGATAACATTTTGAAGTATTGTGAAGAAAGCAGGTGAAATAATAAATGGGAAGAAGGGTATTGGTTAAAGAATTGGTTAGAGGGTGGCAAATTCCTTGGCAAAATTCAGATAAGAGGTGAGAGATTTTAAAAATTATTAAGAAAGTTAATTATACTTGCAAGAATAGAGAATGGTTTCAACCAAATTATCTGTTCAAGGAATTTATAATTGGCATGGAATGTTTTGGAAATGCCTACAGAAAATGAAGAGACTTGAAGACTGACTCTATGCATAGGAGGTCTTGAAGATCCAGAACATCCACCATGAGATTAATTACGCACTGTGTGGAAGAGAAAGAAGTTCATATGTGCAAGAATTAAAGACAGATTTTTTAAAATATCAGAGGTACAAATATTTTGTGATGCAATAAAGAGAGTCAATGGCTCTGCGTGAAGATGTCTGGGATGGTTAGGATGGGTATCAACTTAAGAGAAATAGAGAGGTTTAAGAAAAGTAAAATATAACAAATAATAACTTACAAAAAAGTAAAAGGAAATGTTAAAGCTTTTACAAGCATGGCAATCACATGATCAAAGTGATAAAATGAGAAAAATTATTTATTTTGTAGAGTGACCTTTATCATTGACTAATGTGACTAATTTTATTTATAAAATAAGTTTCGTGATTCATTACAATTGTGCCAACATATGACAGGGTCGATGAGGGTGTTGTTACATGGAAATACGTGACATATTTTATGGGGTTTTCAGCCACTGTTAGCGGATAATTCCCAGCACTGAAGATGGGCGCCATGCAGTTAGTGCGCACTAATGAACTTTGATAGATGGAGGAAATCTTTCCTTAAAATATATATTGAGTAATGTTGGCCACACTGGTTACAATATTTATTCTTAATTATACAAAAAAGGAGCCAGTTTATGTTCTCTTGCTTTCAGTGCAGTTAACAGAGAACTCCAAGTTCTGTTGTTTTCATATCTCTGAGAATAACTTTCCAGAAATTTTAAAAAAGTATAAAAATTCTAGTTCTCAGGATAAAAACTAAACAAACGTGGTTTAGTTTTCACTGGTACTGCCAGAAAATTCATATTTTTAATTTTAATAATTTCATATTGCAACATACAATGTTACTTATTACTGCTTGTCCACAGTTTAATAGTTGGGATATATGGGTGCATTGTTTGCAAGATTCTTTACTGAAGGATGCAAGTTCCTACGTGTGTCTCCAAAGCAGGGCATCCATTTCTTCTTTCTTTTATCCATAGAACACAGAAAGTAGTAGAATTGTGAAAGATTTTGATTCCAATATTTTGAAGAAAAGACACCTTTTGGAAGACCCTGATGCTGAAAAAGTGGATTTTGGTATTGTCATGAGGGCAATTCCTCATCAAATGAGACAAGGTTGTATGGACTGGTCTGAAAAATTTGTTCAAATGATATCATTGGATCTATCTTTGAAAGTAAGTACTCGCACAAATTTTCAACAATGTGTGATTTTTCATAGCCATTTTCCTTCTTATCACTTTTTCACAAAAGGCTACTTAACATATATCTTTTGTAGTCTCAGATGTAAATCTCTCTTTAAAAAATTTCAAATTACATTTAATTCATTGGAATTTTTGTAAGGAATCCAAATATGCCTTTCACTTATTGATCAGATACTTCCTTTGGCGGGAAATTCAATAAATCAAAACAAAATGACAATTTTTTTCCAACCTAAATGTCCCAATACAAGCATCTTACTGTTTTGAGGGTTCAAAAATATCGTTTTTGGTTATAGTTTTAGGTAAAATATGATTTACATAGGGTATTGATGAGTTTTGGGTCAAAAATTCAATAAAACTATAAAAGAGAGATTTAATGTTTCATTTAATCATAATTTTTTTGTAATTTCTGGCCAAAGGAAGTCTGCAACCCAAAAATTATGTGCATATTCAAATTCTATGAGAAAATTTAATTATTGCTCGCCGAAGACAAAGGAACTGCAGTTTTTGAAGTAATTTGTTAATGAACTTAATGGTTACCTGAAATCAGTTTTCATTGTTGCTCTTTTCAAATCTTTTTCCTGGAACAACTGAATTTAACGTACATAATAAAAATGGAAATGTGTGATTTTTTTGTAGCTCTTTATTTTTAGATCAATACTAGTATGCAGCTATCATTTCCCATTCTTGTTGCGACAAATTAGATGAATGTTAGGAATAAAAACTTTGACTTTTTCTCAATGACATAAGAAAGGAAATTTTTCACTGTATTGAGACAATTCTTTATACATTCTTTGAAACACACTGTTGTGATATGTGTTATTTCCAGAGAATATTACAAGAAATTGTATGTCAAATATGATTTTGATTAACATTTTTATTAAGTTTCTTACATTGTCCGAACTTCTAATTTATAGAATTAAGTTTCACCATATTATATATGTATTATATACAATATTATCAGCAAGATCGATTTTTCTTTTAGCACACTAGTTTAAATGAAAAAACAAGTTAAGTTGTTTTTTTAACTTGTTTTTATCCAACTCTGCTTTAAGTAATTAATATTTTTATAAAAAGAATGTATTGAGTTCTTTCATTGAAATCTGGAAGCACAGCCTCACTGATAGCAAAAGTAACCTGTTGTTTCGTCCATGGTCTTTATGCAAACTGCTCCGCAACAGCTGTGAAGCAGTTACACCAAACAATTCAGTTCCGCTGAAATTTTTCCTTGCAATGAGTGTCAGTTTTTGTATTTTAATGATACAATGAATTGCAAAGAGTGAGAGTTTGTTTTCTCCATGTACAGTTGTATACTGAAGTTTGATATTATAATTAATTTTGATTATCGAGTAAGATGTCGGAGTTTTGTCTAAGTTAGATTTTATTTTCGTGCGCAAAACCAAATATGATTCCCCGTATTTCTGAGTATGTGAATCTCATAATTGTTTCAGTAGTTTACAAGAATGTTTTACAGAACTTAAAATAATTGCGGAAGTGTTAATACCATTGCACCAATGAGGCAGCGAGAAGGTTCCAAGCGGAACTTTTAGCACTGTTGCTACGAAGTTACAGCAATGCGCCTCCAAGTGGAGCTGCATAATCTGAGGTTGAAGAGGTAACTGTTCCATTGCAATGTAACCTGGTAAATGTTTCATTGCAATACAGGTGCTATGAAACGGTTACCACTCCAACCTCGGACTAAACATCTCCAGTTCAGTTCCAGTTGCAACGATCCATCTCTAGACGTGATAGATTACTCCATTGTCATAGCAACTACTTTCAGCGACTTCACTCCTACCCCTTATTTCCTCCTATTAGCAGATATTACATTTCACTGACCTCAAATGTCATGATTGGATCATAACTCAGATGACCTAGTCTTGTGCTCTATTAGTGTATTATTATACACAGTGTAGCAAAAGTGATGGAATGCAAGGAAAGTAATGAGATAGGGCAAAAACACGGTTTGTCCTTTGTCTGCTGCACAGGGTAAGCTGGCGTAGTTCCACTCATTTAGCCTACAACCACAGATCTGCCTCAAACTGCCTCAGCGTCATTTCAACTATGGCAGAGCTAAAGGCTACTTTCAGTCTTTAGTTAATCTAATACCAAGCTTTGTTTTATGAATGTTTCTGATAAGTGCTTATTTTTTAATTTTTTGAAATCACAACACTTTACTATTGAAGAATGATTTATGAATTAACAGGTTCTTTTTTTATGAAATTACTCCTTTATTTTTTTTAGGATTTCACCTCCTAGGATGTTTGTTTCTCAATTGGTAAAGTAATTTTTGCCTGCATGTTAATGTTATGTGATAATAGTGAAGGAAAATAAATCCATGGATCAGGGAAAGTCAGGGAATTTTGAGATGGAGATCCTGGAGCCAGACTATCCTGAGGATCAGCTGGCTGTATATGCACATGGCGATTAAAGGAAAAGGTTCATTTAAAAACCATTCGACTGGAAATATTGGAGACACTCTCTGTACTTGCCAGATTTTATGTGGAAAAAATGAGTACATCGAAAGGCTATCCAGACTCCTGCTGGACAATCAAGTAGGCATGGTCCTTATTCAAGAAACTCACCTTGAAGAAGATGAACAAGCTCGTAAGCGTGCTAAAATTAAAATAGCATGTATGGACTATACCAGAAGAGATATTGAAAATATTCAATTGATCTCTTCTGTCACACTAGATGACAGTCAAGCTATTATAGTTAAGCTGTGAGACATTTCAATCATAAATATCTATAAGTCACCCCTAGGAAGTACTAAAGGTTTTTCCTCATTTATCTATATATGTAGGAGATTTCAATTGCCACCATGTTAATTGGAAATAGATCTAATGACGATAACGGTAAAGACCTCATGCAGTGGGCCAAGGAAAACAACCTATTTCTGTTTTTTTATGCAAAAAACAGGGCATCCTTCAGATCAGCAGCCTGGAAGAGAGATTATAACCCAGACCTAACCTTTGTTTCCACTAATGAATATGGTAAACCTCTCCCTGCTTTGAGGCATGTCCTTCCCGATTTCCCAAAGAACCAACATTGCCCGATTATTATTGAATTAGGCATCCAAATTCCAATAGTTAGATCCTATCCAAGACCTAGATGGAACTTCTCTAAGGCAAACTGGACCAACTTTACATCAGAACTTAATAAGACACTGAGATGGATTCTACCTACTCATAACAATCTCATTACTGGTCTACTCCTGCATTTACTGGTCTTGTAATCTCATTAGCCAAGAAACATATACCAAGAGGATATCAGAAAGAGTACATTCCTGGTTCAAATAATGGATGTGAAACGTTGTATAATAACTTTCTTAGAGTTATTGGCAAGTCCAGTGGAAAAACCTGGAGCCTTCTAAGAAAACTTGGCACCAGCCTACCAGTGCCTGACAAAAATCATCGGTCTCTTCAAACCAATTATCTAGCAGAATTCAGTCTCTGTCGAGGGCCCCATCTATTTGGAAATATATGAAGTCAGTAAGGAAAGAATTTAAGTTTTTAAGTAAAAACTGTACTGAGGATTCCGACTACTCTAAGAATTTTGATGATATTGCAGCTGCCCTTCAGGATGTGAAGGCAGAAAAAGCTCCAGGTTTTGATGGAATACACCCATAATTCCTATTAAATAGTGGTCCACATGCCAAAGAATGGTTGGCAATTTTTTTTACAGATAGTTTAAGTCTGGTAGACTTCCCACAGACTTCAAGAAAGCAAAAATCATAACCATCTTAAAACCAGGAAAACAAAAAGATAATGTGGAAAGCTACAAACTGATATCCCTTCTGAGTGCAAGTTATAAACTTTTAGAAAGACTGATCCTAGCCATAAAATAATGCAGGTAATCCCTGTTGAACAAGCAGGATTCAGACCGGAAGAAGCTGTGTCGATCAGGTGCTTAGTCTGACAAAATATACAGATGCTGGCTTTCAAAAATACCTCAAGACCACTGCGGTATTTATTCATCTCACGGCAGCTTACGACAGTTTAGAGGGATTAATGTGCAAATTTTTGAAAATCTCCCCTGATAAGCGCCTCTATCAACTTGTTAACAACATGTTGCAGAATAGATCACAGTTATATCCGACAGCGATATAATTAAGACAAAGAAATTAAAAGATGGCTTACCGCAGGTATCAGTCCTTGCACCAATGCTGTTCAATTTGTACATTGCAGACTTGCCACCCACTACCTCACATAAATTTACTTATGGTGATGATCTGGTTATTGCTACTCAACATGCATCGGAGGAAACATTTAAGAAATCGGAGGAAATACTTACTACTGACTTAAGCTTTCTTTGGGAATACTACCGCAAGTGGAGACTAACCCCAAGTACAAAGAAGATGGAATGCTCCAGCTTCCAGATGTGTAATAGAATGGCTGATCATAAACTTAAGATCTATTTCAACCATTCCCTTTTGAACTATAATAATAACAACAATAATAAACTTTATTGTAAAAAAAAAGTTACAAACTGCATATGACCATGGACACCAACATATCTGGGTATAACCCTGGACCGTACCCTAACTTATAGAGCTCACCTGGAAAATACATCTGCTAAAGTTCGCACCAGAAACAATATCTTGCTGAAGCTCTGTGGCTCAACGTGGTGGTCGGCTTGGTTGAACGACCATCATGTGCACCTGGTTGATGCCCAATTAAATAACACTATGCACACTATAACTGGATGCATTAGGTTGACTCCGACCTACTGGCTTCCTACCCTGAGCCACATTCCTCCCCCTAATCTAAGAAGACTGAGAGTACTACTGGATGAATTTAGGATGATTTCACGTAATATCAATCTCCCTGCACATAACTACACCCCAGCAGCCTCGCTCAATAGATTGAAATCATGTAAAACTATCCAAACAGCTGCTTGCCTAAATAGGAGCAACTTCCAATACGGAACGGAATGGGAGAGACACTGGACTACTAATGCACCTGCAACAATCCACAACTTTCTTAATACCAGCCATAAGCCCTCAGGCTTTGATATGCCTCACCATATATGGAAGACTTCTAACCGCATATGCACTGGTCATGAAAGATAAGCAACATCCCTCTTTAAGTGGGGCATGGTGTGGTTGCCTGATTGTGAGTGTGATGCCCCCCAGACTCCACCATCTAATGGAGAGCTGCGAGCAGACAGCTTATCCGGGGGATCCGTCAGACTTTTTACATCTGATACCAACTGCAATTGAATGGATTGTGAAATTAAACTTATCTCTAATGGTTTGAAAGAACAATTTGGTTATTTTTAATCTTATTAGTGTTTTTTATATTTTAGAGTCCGTTATTTGTACTGTAAGCCATGTGTATCTGCTATAATATAAATAAATAAAATTGAGATGGAGAATCACTAGCCACTCTGATTTCCCGTCCAAGAAAGTATCTGATCAAAAAGTTATCAGCAGATTTAGAATCCTTGGAAAATTTCCTATGAATTTAAAGTCAGGTAAAGAGAAAGTTTTACAAGGTGTTGTAAGGAATATTGAGTACCTTTTTTTAGTGAAAAAGTGGTAAAAACTAAAAAAAATATCACAGATTTCATCTTAAGTGCTGAAAATTTGGGTGAGTACTTACTTTTTAACGTAAATCCAATGATATTATTTTGAAAAAGTTTTTTCTGAGCAGTCTGGACAACCCTAGTCCACTTGATGTGGAATTGCCTGTACTTTAGATGAAGACTGATGTGTTTTCTAACTTCCTCGAACTTGCCTTCTATATATGTATATTATTTGGTCTGAAAATGCAGGAATAAATACATAATCTTCATTCGCAAGTAGCAATGTGCTTGAGAGTTCGTGATAGATATGTATAACTTATCAGGTATTGTTGCAAACACATCAACGTTAGGTAGGAAATAACTTTTATAATATTCTATTGAGTATTATAAGTATTATTTGTTTGTAAATTCTTAATTTTGACAAGAGTTTTGATTTCAAATTTCTCATGATTTGTTTTAATATTTTAAATTTTTGAGAGTTTCTGTTTTCAGGATGAAAATTTGCTCAGTTTTGTATTTTGTTTTTCAGGAAATCATGAAAGTCAAACTATGAATCAGATGTATGGATTTGAAGGGGAAGTTAAAGCCAAATATACAGCACAAATGGCAGGCTTGTTTACTGAAGTTTATAACTGGTTACCATTGGCACACTGCCTTAATAATAAAGTGTTGGTTAGTTACTTTGGTTCAAACATGAGTTTTGTGAAATGTTTTTCTTTTCTTAAGTAATTTACTTCATTTGAGTAGGTAATGCATGGAGGTCTCTTTTCCAAAGATGATGTTCTCTTGAGTGATATAAAATCCATTGACCGGAACCGACAACCTCCCGAAGAAGGTATGTAATGGGATTGTGTGTAAATGATATGAAAACTGAGGAATTATGTTAAAATAATTTTTAGGCACCTACAATAGATTTTATTAGTTGGATAATGAACTTAAATATATTGTGTAAGATCTGAAGTGTGAAGTATGCATGTTTTAATAAATTACAAATTACTCATAGAATTAACCCTTGAAGTCCTGTATTAATTTTGTTTGGAATTTCAGGGAAATTTGCTTTAAAATCTCATTATATTTTAGGAATTTAATAATTAATTATTTTGCTTAAACTGTGATTCACTTGCTTAGAAATGCATGGTATATTATTGTACTGATAGGTTTGTTTACTGTGTCACAATGAACAAAAATGAACATAAAAAATTTGTAACAATTTTGATTGTATTTATTAATATGTTTTCTCATGATAAGGTGCAAAACACTGAACTTACTTGTCAACATATTACTTTCCACATTGTTTTGTATTCTTTTCACACACCTGCCACCTTGGCAGCGCATTTTGTTACTATTTGTTCCCAAAACTAACTGATGCATTTCATCATATTGAATGTCATTTGACAGAAGAATTATGTGGGAAGAATAAGAGCTGCCATCATTTCTTTCTGCAAAGGCACTGTTGGTTAAATTTTATTCTATCCATTCCTTAGCTGAACCAACTAAGGAAATTTTGTTGAATACCAATGAACAAAATTTCATGGTCTTTACAAACCACTTTCTAACTAATTTCTAAACTGACCATCCTACCTATTCTGCATGCTTGTGGGAATCTTCTTCTCGTTTCTGTTTTTTCACTGTCACAACAAGAGTCAAATTACTGATTTTGGCAATGTTCTTATGTAGTGTCCCAGTAGTGACATTTTGTATTCAGAATGATCTGTATATGAGAGTACAAAATGAAATTAATTAACAAACTCGTATATACAGGGCATCTGGTATCCCTTGTGC
This sequence comes from Laupala kohalensis, assembly GCA_002313205.1. Classification (NCBI taxonomy): domain Eukaryota; kingdom Metazoa; phylum Arthropoda; class Insecta; order Orthoptera; family Trigonidiidae; genus Laupala; species Laupala kohalensis. The sequence continues at coordinate 98,269 of NNCF01128341.1, read as the reverse complement.
TTTGGAAGCTGAATAGAGAAGCAGGGACAGAAAATATTGTCACTTCTATGGTGTAGATTTTGTATATTGTACAGACAAAATCTACACCATACCTGACTACTCAAAACTTAATATTTAGTCCGAAACAATAATATGGTCAGTAGTTAAGACCACCTCAAACCAAAATATTGAATCCTAACTAAAAACAATTTTTTCATTATAACAATTCCACTAGGAAGAAATGTTTACCTTTTACATGACTCCATTTCTCATTCATCTGATTTCATACATTAATATTTTGATTTTATGGCTATGCAACGTAGTATTTTCAGTGCAGACTCTTTGGAATTATATTCAACAATGAACTTAAATTATTTAAAATATCATCATCAAGTTCAAGTAATTTTCAGGAAAGGTTTTTCTACAATTCGAATTTTAGACTATGTAACATTTGTTCTTTACTTTTTATGACACACCAGTATTATGCTCTTTGAAATGCACAGTAACAGACTGACAGATCAAAAATGAATTGATTGAGCAGGCAAGTGCAGGAATGGAATAAGTTGACTTTCACCATTCATGCTGAAAGTGTTATATTCTGTTTCCCCAATGGTTATAATGCAATAATGGGTAAAAAAAAAACTAGTTCTGTTCGTGATTCAATAGATGTCGGCACAAGATGTTATGCATGGCTGCACTGGTGCTCTACTAGTCTCATACTCAATGTTCCACAGCTGGTATGCTGGCAAGTCAGTTTAAATGATTTTTAGCGACAACAATATGGATACAACTTCAAGCAAAAGCGACTAACTTCATAAGATAGTATATTGTGAACCAAAATTGTTCATCTCCTTTTCAAAAGTACTCACTAATACGACGTTGGTACCCTTTTTGTGTGTTGATATTTATTTTCTCATAATATAACAATATTAATATTTTGTTTTTATTTTCAATACCTTCCTCAAACTGGTAAAGTTACCGTTGACAAATAGTGTATTTTAATACATTGACTATGCCTGAAAATGAAAAATTTTTGTTTCTGAATGTTTCCTGCAGTAATGAGAAGTTTTTTTTTACCTTAATGAATATATTTGTCAGTATTGTTCAGAATGTATGTATCATTACACATAACAGTTCCTAAGAAGTTGATTGAAGAATTTTATATAAATCGGTGACATGTCAGTTAAAGGGATAGTAAATAACATTCTTCTAAATTTTTAAACTTGCTCTAACTAATAATCAACTTTTCAGACTTACCTCATTATTTCACCCACATGCATGCTTTGCTGTATTCAAACAGATCACTGAACAATTCTGCTACTGCATTTACATACAGCTTCATCCTTTGTACTCAATGATAGACTTAATTAACAGAGGAGTGGGGAATAGTTTCCAAGATGTGCGCCTTCCCGCCACAATGGTTGACTCATTTTCCAAACTAGTTTTCTCAGAATTTGTTTATTTTTTGGAAGCCTAGAGTTTACTTCTTTGCAACCATGACACTGTTGATAACGAAATTGGAAGAATCGGCGAGAAAATACAATAATGTGAAAAGCGGTCTAAAATAACATCTTTTCTTTTCATCTCATTTGTGCAAGTCAAGAGAACACTTTATACATTATTATAAATACATACTTGTAATATTCTGCTACAAACATCATTACCCTGCTCTAAAATTATGCATGACATTACATTAAACAATAGGGAATGTGCTTGCTTCACTATGTACATAATGTATGTATGGGTTGAAAATTAGGTGAATTTGTTCTGGAAATTTATTTAGTTACTTAGGTTTCACTGCATTTTATTCTAAATGTTGAATTGGTTCCAAAGATTTAATACAATGCTTCTACTTTTCTCTGTTGTATAATGTGATCAAGAATCTTGATGTTGTAATGGCTCTTATGATCATTGGTACTAGTCAAGAGCAATTAGTCTAAATTGAAAAGTGGAACCACTGTGTGGTACAGAGAATTGAAACCAGTATTTCATTTACTGATTGAATTTGGATCAATTTCATTTTGGGTTAGATACATGCTCTTCACACTGGCTGTTGTTCAAATAATACATAATATTGTTGTTAAATTTAAGTAATTTTTGCTCTTCTATTAACTGAATCTCATTTTCTTCAGGTCTTATGTGTGAATTACTTTGGTCAGATCCCCAACCTCAAAATGGCCGTGCCCCTAGTAAAAGGGGTGTAGGAGTGCAATTTGGACCAGATGTGACTAAGAAATTTCTGAAGAAAAATGATTTAGATTATATCATAAGGAGTCATGAAGTTAAAAGTGAAGGATATGAAGTTGCACATGATGGAAACTGTATAACTGTTTTTAGTGCACCAAATTACTGGTAGTATTTTCATTTCTGTGATGAATTTTTTTAACCAGTATTACTAATGTGTGATTGTGTTAGTGTTTGAACTTGTATATTATTTGAGCTTACCTTTCCCTGCTCTTTCATTCACAATGTGCTCATAGACATTGTCCAACCATGTAATAGCGACAGAATTCTTTGTTTTGCCCATGTATTTATCCACATACTACTCTCCCTATGTTCATTAATACTTATAGGAGATAACTTATAAGTATTAATTCATTGTTGTTTTATTTAATAGTGATACAATGGGAAATATGGGTGCTTTCATTATGTTAAATGGGAAGGAAATGAAGCCAAAATTCACCTCCTATAAAGCTGTGGTAAGTTGGTACTTAATTTATTCTTATGTCATTGTTTATATTGATAGCTTGAAATTATTGAGTTGATGGATAACTTTCTTCTTCTTCCTCTTCTTCTTCCTCTTCTTCTTCCTCTCCTTCTTCCTTTCCTTCTTCCTTTTCTTCTTCTTCTTCTTCCTTNCTTCTTCCTCCTTCTTCTTCTTCTTCCTCCTTCTTCTTCTTCTTCCTCCTTCTTCTTCTTCTTCCTCCTTCTTCTTCTTCTTCCTCCTTCTTCTTCTTCTTCCTCCTTCTTCTTCTTCTTCCTCCTTCTTCTTCTTCTTCCTCCTTCTTCTTCTTCTTCCTCCTTCTTCTTCTTCTTCCTCCTTCTTCTTCTTCTTCCTCCTTCTTCTTCTTCTTCCTCCTTCTTCTTCTTCTTCCTCCTTCTTCTTCTTCTTCCTCCTTCTTCTTCTTCTTCCTCCTTCTTCTTCTTCTTCCTCCTTCTTCTTCTTCTTCCTCCTTCTTCTTCTTCTTCCTCCTTCTTCTTCTTCTTCCTCCTTCTTCTTCTTCTTCCTCCTTCTTCTTCTTCTTCCTCCTTCTTCTTCTTCTTCCTCCTTCTTCTTCTTCTTCCTCCTTCTTCTTCTTCTTCCTCCTTCTTCTTCTTCTTCCTCCTTCTTCTTCTTCTTCCTCCTTCTTCTTCTTCTTCCTCCTTCTTCTTCTTCTTCCTCCTTCTTCTTCTTCTTCCTCCTTCTTCTTCTTCTTCCTCCTTCTTCTTCTTCTTCCTCCTTCTTCTTCTTCTTCCTCCTTCTTCTTCTTCTTCCTCCTTCTTCTTCTTCTTCCTCCTTCTTCTTCTTCTTCCTCCTTCTTCTTCTTCTTCCTCCTTCTTCTTCTTCTTCCTCCTTCTTCTTCTTCTTCCTCCTTCTTCTTCTTCTTCCTCCTTCTTCTTCTTCTTCCTCCTTCTTCTTCTTCTTCTTCTTCCTCCTTCTTCTTCTTCCTCCTTCTTCTTCCTTCTTCTTCTTCTTCTTAATGACAATGGATATAATACTCATCTCATTGATGGAGGTTGTACATGTACAATACAAAATATAGACATGAATTTAATATTTCCAAATGGAATTAGAATGGAACTGCCTTACCAATTTATTTTAGGAAAAACATACTATTCTATATTTTGAACCTCATTCTGTTTCTTATTAAATGTTCAAAAATGATTTTATGCAAACTATGCACATTTTAATGTATATAAAACATGATTTTATTATCTCAAAATTTGGCATATAAGTAGTAAATGAAGTCCAGTGAGCTGTTCAGCAATGGGCTACAAAATTTGATTATCCAAGTTTCATTTTAATCAGTCCAGTTTTAGTGAGTTGTCAAGGAGGAAAAATTGTTCACACAAATGTACGTACGTACGTATGTTCGTATGTTTGTGTGAACAATTTTTCCTCCTTGACAACTTACCTACGTACGTACGTACAAAAAGTGGAGGAAACTCATAGTATCTATGAGCACGTCAATTTTGTTGTATGCAAGCTGATGTAATAAATATTGACATCTATAAATGAGAAAGGACCTCTAACTACTGCAGGAGTGCTCGAACTAAAGTAGGGACACAACAATGGCCAAGTGGCAGAATCACTGGGATATAGTGGATGCAGACTCATCCCTGATTTAAAGAGAGTGAAACACCAGGCATCACCCAAATTCAAACTAGTTGTGGTTTGAATCATCATTCAAACTATCAACATCGGTTTAAATTAAATGATGATCCTGTGTGCCCTGTACATACTGAAATTGGGGAGTGCATAGATTCATACATACATGGATACATACACACATACACATTTTTTTGGAAGCAGATAGAGAAAATGCAGTTACACATCATAGAGAGAGCTATCATGGCTCTTCCCCAAGTGTGGGACTCACCAAATAACTCGGCCATACCCACTAAAATCCCTCCAGAATTCTCTTACCCAATATTTGTTGGCCCACCACCTGCTATTCGCATTTCTTCAGGATGTTTGCCATGGAAAGCACTTACTTATTTTTTTACACTAAATTTCAATGTGGGTCAAATCGATAGACCTGCTCTTGCTTTTGCACCGCAATCTATGCATATGACACAAGGTTTTCTTCTCCTTTTGTCTGCTGTAGGACACTCCATGTACATAGCAATCGCTAGCCAGTAATTATTACTGCAAAGCATCACTTCAATGATGTTGTCTGGGGTTACTTACCCTTTAGTCAGTTCTAACTTTAACTTATCCCACTTTGTAATATTCTGATGAGGCCTTGAAACATTTTATTGGACAATCGCTATACTTTTCTTGAACATTGCATGTGTAATTGGAGTATAAAAGACCAAATTTTAAATATTTAATTATCCATGTAAGTTTCAACAAAATGTCAGGAAATCAATTAATATACGACAATTTGTAATTAACATGTTACTAATATTTTACAGGTTTTAAAAGATTTTCAGAGCAAATACACTCAGTTTTTAAGCAGGTTATGTGGGTGCTGGTGGGGTGTCAGGTTAAATTATGACCTGAGTAATATTTTAACCTCGTGCATCAAGTCTGAGCAAAATTTTTCTCTATTCTGTAGTTTTTCATTCATTTTATTTATGTCTTAATTTATGATTTGGCAGAGGTTCATCCCATTAGTATGTGAAATCAAATATTAAGTTTTTAATCTTGGGAAAAGTTGTATTTTATATAATTTATTTAATGGTACATATATAAATTATTGAGTTCATTTAATAAATAGGAATAAAAAATCTATAACACTTAAAAAGTTCGTAAATTCCCATTTTTTAATTTCCTTCCCTCTGGAAACATTTGCAGCCCACAACACAGGGCCAGAAACAAATCAACAATACATATGGTTGGAGGAAAGACTGAATTACATACATAACTTATATTGTATTTTTTTGTATCAACATTTTAATTTTACCTAGATATAAATGATGAAAACATTAATATTAGCATTATCTAGATTCTTGGCGATTACATTGCCTACTGTCTTTCTTCATTATCCTGATTGTTGTGTGGTTTTGTGGTTTGATTTTAATGTACATTGTGTTATTTTCTGAATGTAATATTCAGAATACCAGTCTCATTATTGTTATATATTTGTATTGTGCTTTGTTTCAGCCTCACCCAGATGTAAAACCAATGGTTTATGCAAATTCTCTATTGACGCTGCTATGCTAGTACAACATTTGTGACATTGTTTAAAGGGAAAAGCATCTGTGTACAATTGCATCTACTGATTCAAATTAAGTAAAATCTACTTAAAAGTGTTCAAGTCAAAGTGTTACTTTTACAACATACTGGAAAAGTATATTGTTAAATCATTTGTAATAAGCCTAGCAGTGTGTGAAAATCATTATGTATTGAAGCATTTGATTTCAAGTTATTAATTTGTGAAAGCTGATTTAATGCTCTTTATTGAAAAGTACTGTTGTTTATATTTTGCTATAGTTCTCTTGAAAAGCTCTTAAATTCTCAGTCATCAACAAGAGTAACTATTCAAAGATTCCTTTTATATTAAATTGTTTCTCTTACTCAGTGATTGTTGAGTTCTAAAATATGGTGTAAACATACATTGAACATACCTGAAATTGAAATAATTGTACTATTATCCAAATTGATCAATTTGTTTACTGAACTTATTTCACAGAGTTGGATTTCAGCTTATAAGCCATGTTCGGAAAGATTAATACAAATGTAGGAGTTAGCAGATTCTGAACGATCTGTTTTTGGGTTCGTCAAAAATGTTGCCAGCTTTTTGCAAAAGTCACTGTCAGTTGCCCTATGGTATACTCATCAGTTAGTACTGTGGGATCTGCTTATTATAATCACTTGAGGATGTGTAATTTTTTATGATGATAATAAACAACTGATGATACGATACAGAGGCGTACAAAAATTAGTATAATGTTTTTCACTTAAGTCTGTTTATTTAAGAAATCATGGAATACTCTACATTTATGCATGTTAAACCCATTCAGTCAAAGGTATACAAAAGTTGAAAAATGTATTATGTTCATTTCAACTTTTTGGAGCTCAAAATTTTTGCTATTGTCCAAACATAATGTTGTCTGTTAGCAATGTTTAAATTACAGGTCAATGGGATGTTAAAACTTTTCAAATGCAAATAACAATAACACTTCCTCCATTGGTATATTGTTACCGAGTTACAGCTTTCACCTTCTTCAATGTGTTTCCTTGTCTCCAGGATTTTGATTTTATTTATCTCTCTGACCAGATCTACTCCTTCAACATAATGGAAAACTATTGTATCTAGACAAGAACAATATTTTTATGAACTTTCTCAAATCAGATATTGTAGAATCGTAATTGTTAGAACAATATTTTTATGAACTTTCTCAAATCAGATATTGTAGAATCGTAATTGTTAGAGGAAGAAGTTTCTAGGAAATATGTTATTGCCAAAAGATTCTCATCTATAAAAAGAAAAAAAACAGGCCAAATGAGAATAATTGAGTTCATTGTTTTGTAGGCAGTTTTTAACATTAACTACACATTGTTTCTCTCCTTGAAGTTCAGAGGTATCTGCAAAATCTCGCTGCAAAGAAGCCTCTGAGAAAAATTGTGAATGAGCTGTGAGTATCTGTGGTATGATAAAGGAACAAACGCTTGATTAAAATCTTGTAAAACCGAAGTATACAGAGGAAATGTTAGAGTGAAACAGTACTTTTCAGGTGAAGATTGGACAACCCATATCAATGCATAAAGCTATTTCAAGTGGGGTACCTGAAGATTGTTTTAAGGACCTGGCTGTGTGTCCTTTATGCCACCAATCTGGCAAAAAAAATTATCATTTGACTATGAAGAGTTGCATAAAGACCCTGGTGCTATGGTAAATTGGTCTGAAACATGGCTGCTTCCACTTATTTGCATAGATTAACTATAAAAACATAAAGATAAAGATAGTAATAAATATTTAAATTGTTCAACAATGAATGTTTCCAAACACGAGACACTTTCCTAACATATTTCAAAATTTATAAAGATTAACTTGTTTCAAACAAAATTATTTTGCCTGCCTATGTGATATTGTCACGTAGTGACATTCTTCAATTGTTGTTATTCCCAATTATTCTGAATTGATTAAATTTCTCATTATTTTATGGATTTTTTAATTGTTTATTGATATTGAACTGTATTGTATAGCATTTATGGTCAGAAATTTATACATCGTTATAAAAACACTTGGTAATACACACAACATAAATATCCATGAGCAGAACTGACTCATACTATATAAAATAAATCTAAAAAGTGGGAGAATAACAATGTATAACATGATATTTCAACAGCAGTTTCAAATAAAGCAAAAACAAGAATTAAAACTATTGTAAATAACGCGCATAAAATCGAAGAATTGCAAATGAAATATTAATATTATCAGAACAGGTAACATTGCTTAAAATCTTTAATTATGTGTTTATTTTCTTTTCTGAAAACCAGCCTCAATTTTGAGGGTATAGATAAATTATTGACAATTTTTGTAGCCTTGTATTCAATTTTTTCCCCTTCTTCTAATCTATAACTAGGTATTGCCATGTAATGTCTAGTTTTTATATTCATTTTATTAAGTCACTAGTAAACTACCAAAATGGTGTACCAAATATTCTATAAGCTCTTTATTGGAGATAAGTTAGTTTATCAAAATGGGCTGCGTAAGCTAAACCCTGGGCTATAATCCCATAAATTGCCAAGCTATGAAAAGCAGCATAATACACGCACAAATTTTTGTGCAATCATTTCTTTATCTTATATAATGCATAAAGTAAGCTCTTAACTTGTTTAACAATACTAGCTATATGGAGATCTCATTTTATATTGCAATGGATAATTATACCTAGATATTTAATATTTTAAACATTCCTCAGACACACTATCAGCATAGTTAACAAAAGGAACAAATTCGCTCTTAGGTGTATTTGAAACCGAGCTATTACAATGAAAACAATTATATACAAGCTCTCGTTCATACCCACTATTCTTCAAGATAATATAACTATCACCAGCATATAATACAATATGATGCTCTAATGTGCAAAAATAATTTATGTAAATTAATAGTAATCCCTTAATACTGAGGGCCACTGGCATTAATTATTTTCTTAGAGCTTAAAACCCCATTATCTTAACATATTTATCTCCACTAGAATGGTAACTTTTTTTGAGTTGAAGAGAGTTACGTTTAATTCCATAGGTATCAAGTTTGTCAAGTATTGTGTGTTATGACTGTATCAAAAGCCTCTGATAGGTCTAGGAAAATGCCAAGGGTTATCACTCTTATTGAAATTAGTATAGCACATAGACTAATTAGATACTATTTTTACTCCTAATGAGTTATCGTGTTGGATCCAATGTTTTAAGTCATGACCATTTCGAGAATGTCGCGGTCAGCGTGAAGGAAGGTGGTGAAACCACTCGTCTCAGACTATAAACCAGACCGCTGCCTCGCGTGCTACCTCTGTTACTGGTTTCAGCGCTCAAAACTAAATTCAACACCAACTACTCTTCTAAAAGCAACCGCCAGGGCGCGTGGCAGTTCCCAATTCCCTTCCCCTCCCCTTCTAGGTACTGTACCCCCTCCCTCGATCTAATGCTTCCTCATTTGAAACAAAATGAAAACAGGACACAATTGACAGAAAATGTATACAAAGAAAATACATACTTGCTCTTAATTCTATTTATTCATAATAAGATTACATGACATTCTCATATGAATGGAAATATACAATCCTGTATACTTGCAATAAGGTACTTAATTATGTATATCCACCAACTATTTGGACCAATAATAAATCAATAAATGGGCCGGATAAAACAAGTCACATGATAAACAAAATATGCAGGTAAATCCAAAAAAGTGATACAACTTTATCAAACTCATGGCAAAATGTGATTAAATTCCTACCTCCTCCACTGGCTGTATAGAATGCCGTCAATGGAATGTTGGTTTTGCCTTAAGACACTTACTGTATAAATCCCTCTGCTCATTGCATGAGTAAATTACATGCCACAAATTTTATGAAGGTGATGCAGAACTAATTGACAGTTAAAACTTAAGCCCAAAACTAAACAAATGTTTCTGCCTCCCTGAAATGAATCTTAGAAAACTTGTTCTGTAGTGTGGCTTGAAAATGTAGTAACAAAAAGATAAAGAAATGAAGACAATCCAAAAGCAATAGATATATCAGAGGATGAATTACATACAATATGGAGAAACCATACGATTTTCATTTATACAGGTTGAATATCATTCTGTTTAACAAACTAGAAAGGCTCGTCAACCCACCAAGAGTAACTGACTCAAGATATACTGATCGACTCACATTTGTGTTTACTTGATGAACAGCCTCCAATGTAACCTTGCCCAAACTTTGATACTATCCAGGTGTATTATTAATCAAATAAAGAGCAGAAAAAGTCTAGAACACTTTCAGAAGGTGTCTTGAAAAGGTAGTAACAATAAAATGAAAAAAGAAATGAAGACAATCAGCCAGTACCATCTAACAATACTCTCCCAAGATTTTCCATTCTACAAGTTGAATATCAATCCATCAAGGAAATGGGAGAGGTCTGTCAACCTGAGAATTTTATCCGTCTCCTGGTTTACGTTAAAAACATTACCAAGTTACAAACACCACAATATACTATTAACTCTAGTAGTAAACCAACAAGTAAGTGAAAGTAAAATTAAATAACGAAGTTTCAGAAAACCAAAAGAAGCCACAATACACCAAGTAGTAAATAAACAAAGTGGAAATAAAATTTAAAAAATGCAACTTTACATTAAAACATAAAAAAGGGTGGCTCAATGAAAAATGTAACTCTTCTACACATTACATAAACGTTTATCAAAAATAAAATTCATCACAGGTACTATAACGTTAAATAAGATGCAAACATCAATTTCTCTCTAGTTATTCATACCTAGCTGCCACATATCAGGTATAATTATAAACAAATGTTTTACACAAAAACAGAATCTTACATTTTAACTAGGTACTATTTCTTTAAATTTTAGTTTTAAGATGAATAGTTAATGAACTGCCTCCTGTGTAACCTTACAAACTTCGATACTATCCAGGTGTATTACTAAGTTTGTTATGTTTATTTACCCAAGTAGAAACTGACGAAAATCAAAGAGATTACTCTTCAGGTCATCATCACATCTGGAAAACACAACAATACAAAATTATCAGCCAACATACTTATAGTGAAAATCAGTTCAAATACAGTAACTTAATTCACCAATGTTCGTTATAATGCATTGATCACAAAAAATACAAGTGAGGTAATTAAACCTACCGTCGAAGTCTTTTGGAGAAAAATGCACAGAACACACTCTTGAATAAAAAGTAAGCCGCACTATCGGACCGATAAGTCTAATTCACTTATTGTCCGCTTAAAGAGAATGCAACTTTTATTAGTATACAACAATATACAGTCAACGTGGCCAAGCTCATCAACGTCTACCCACATGTTATGTACCAATTGCTTAAATCATCAAATTATGAAATACTTAAAACGTATTATTACTAACCTGGTAAATTACTTTCCTGCTAAGTTTTTTGACCGATAGAGCTCGCATCCGTTCAGTATCGTCAAAACATAGAATGCATGTTACATGAAAACAAAGATAAGTGGTACATTTTTTCAGAGAAAGAAAATGAATATTGTTTTATCTAATTTCGTATAATGAAATAACCTTTATTATTTAATAAATAATACAGATGTAATACACCATGCTTCACACCTGGGGTTCCCAAAGTGTTTCAAAGGAGTAGGAAAGTAATTTACCGCAGGCGGCCAGGGGTGCCGCAAAGCGGCCTCCAAACCAGGCCCAAGAAAATGCTTGAGGTTTGACGCTTCAAGTAGTTAGACGTAAACACTTACCAGACTGCGCTACCAGTCACCCAGTTTGTCCAGCGCTCAATAGATGGCTGCAAGATCGTGTTCACCCTTCTCCTATTGGCTGCTAGTGTTCTTTGTTCATTACATTCTGCGTGTCGTGCTTAGGCTGTAGTGTGCTGTAGGCAACATTCGCACATTTACTACATTTTATATAGTGGAATGCCTCGAATTTTTGTGTGTTCCGTACCGGGGTGCTTCAATGCAAGCGGCAACCCGGAAATAACTTTCCTAGGCTCCCTACCCCACCAGAAAGGTAAGTAATTCTTGTTGTCTTAGCGCCACTACCCACATGGGCAGACGTACTTAGCTCAGTCGCTTTGCTGCGATTATTGTTGCTTATTTATTTATAAATATATTTGTTACATTCTCTTGTAGACAACGGCAATGGATAAAGTGTCTTGGCATGACTGATGTGCGGGTCTCACGAACTAGTACCAGAG
>NNCF01128341.1:0-80285 GCA_002313205.1 Laupala kohalensis | reverse complement strand
CCCCACAGTACCAAAATACAAATATAAATTCCTCGCAACTGATTGCGCAATGTTACATTGAGCTCATTCTCTTGATTCGCGCATTTACAGTTAAAAATTATTCAATCAATCTTGGAAAAACAATATTAAAACAAGCACGAAATGAGCAATAGATACGTTTTCCCCTCTGATATTTAATTAACAGTTCTTTTTCTTAAACGTCTCCTCTTCTTTCTTCTTAAAACAAACCCCAATTTTTACAGTGAATGCGATAAATTCAACTCCAATGCAACGTTCTCTTTCGCAAGATACTAGTTAACATCGAATTACAAAATTAAATATGAGTCCCTAATCAACGAAATCACTTCGTATAATGTCCGTCTCACAGAGACGTATACTCACAACCAGCGTATTTTCTTCGAAATCGTGTTCAACCACCACGGCTCGAAACACCTCTTCCCATCAATGTAGACTTCAACAGCTGCTTCAGAATTCGTCCAGTGATCTTGACTCACGCCCGCTCTACCACGATTTTCTTCCACGTGCTCCCCTCGTTCGATCGGCTTTCGCGACAGATTTTCTCAACCGCCGGCGTGCAAATGTTTCCGGATTCGTAAGACAACTTTTATAATACATTGCTGGCTTCACTTGGAGCCCTTAATCAAATATTATCACGTATTTAACTTGCGTCGTATCCGGCTGTTCCCTTTATGACCTTGATTGCGACAAAATATCATAAAATGATATGTCCGTAACTTGCGTCTTGACGCCTAATAAAAATTACTGAATTTACAAATCAATGTTCTGATCCTGTGCTATAAATTCAGATCGGCTCGCTCTCGTCCAATAAATCTGCGTACGATTACAACGTGACTCTACCCGCTGATGGTCTGCGTGATAAAGATCAATCGTCCTCTCCAAGCAACCCCGAACAAATGAGATCGATTCATGCCGCGTTGTTCCCTTCTTGGCGCTAACCCCAACTCCATCTAAACTTCACGCACAACGCATTCCGCCAATCTGGTCTTTTTCCAATGGTTTCGCGTCACTAGCTTTGCCAGGTGCATTCACACTTTCCTAGTTCGTATAATATAATTTCAAAACCTTCCGTCTGTGTTGTGAAACTCGCAGAACTTTCTTGGCGCTTCGTTCAAACCGGTGTTATTGGTTTTTCGTCTTTATTTTAACTGTTCTTTCTCGCATATATTCCTGCATGAATCCAACATATTCTCTAACGAATCTGGGTCGTTAGAATATATATATATATATATATAGAGAGAGAGAGAGAGAGAGAGAGAGTGCTAAGCTCCACGTTGGTGCGTCAATTGTAATATAAATTTAATTAGGGGCCGTTAAAAAGATTAATAAGAACATTTTTTACCTGGCCCTCTCAACCAGCTTACACTGAAATGTTTGAATTGCCCCTGAACACATTAAATAACAGAAAATTCGGGGTTCGGCCCATTTTATTTTCGTGAAACATACACAAATCCTTCGTAAAGAAAACACAACACAAGTGAAATTTGGTTTAATTATTTACTACATGAAAATACATTCCTTAATACTCGTAAGGCACTGCCCTCCAATAATATAAATATTACACATTCCCATACCAAAATTTCCCCCAAAATGCACAAATCTGAATACCATTCAATATCGGACACTATGTCACTTTAGGCAACAAACTAGTTTACCGAAAGTTAAAGTTTGTGATATTCATGCAACTCTACACATTTTACAGAGAAAACCCATATGCCTGGGACCGTTTATCATTAACATAATTATTTATGACAGTTATTTTGTGACACAAAAGTCTTTGGCTTATCACACGCAAGTCGTGTTGAATTATTAGCCTTTGATAATACTGACAGCGCACTGTACGCATCAAATAACTCATTTATTTACCTTAATGGCAGAAAGCGTGGCCTCCAGCTACAAAACGCTGTGGACTCGCATGGTCATTAACATGCGCTGTCGCCTTCAGGTTCCCGCTTCCATTCAGCTCTTTCCCCAGACGTCGTCCTTCATACGCTCGCTACGTCCGCTGTCAATTGTAGACCTCAGCGTGGAATGTGAGATGCCACTCACGTCCTCACCCAGCACAACTTGACGAGGAAGTCACGGAGTAATGGCTCTAGTATAGTTCGTTGCCATTTAGCGCTTAATCAAATAGATCATCGTTGACGTAATGAATGCTTTCACAACGAGACGAATGTCACTCGTGCCGTACTAATTAAAATCAAAAGACTGCAATTGGACCCAAGTTAAATGATTCGTTGCTTACCGACCAACAGAAAAACTCGTAGTTGATCAAACTGATTATGGCGTATTGAAAGTAATATAAAATGGAACGATCACCGGAATCTCAACCCGGATCATTCAGCCGCACTGTGACTGAAGTACTTAGATGAAATTAATGAATCGAAAGAGAATAAATATCTCTTAAGTAATCAAGTCTCTAAGTAAGTCAGTAAAAACTGTAAGTATCCCTGTGCCAGTAAGTGATTAAAATCTATGTAAGATCTGATGTGTTGCGTTGCTCCTCGTTTAAGTAATTACATCCTCGCTTTAGGGCCCAAAAATGTGGGAACTGGCTTCTCCTCCGATGACGTCAACGAGTCTTTGCAACCAATAAAACGAAAACCTTATCATCACATGACCTGCCTCTGATTGGTTTGGCATGCCGTGACGTATTTTCATTTAGGACGAATAGCGATGGTTGTTAGTGTTATGGCCACTTGTCTCCGAACTCAAGTATATTTCCATCCAATCTATGACACTTCCCAGATCCGTAACACACATCTTTTCACAAGGCAATATATTTAATTTTGGAAAGCCAATTATATTCCCCTTCATTCTCGCAACAACGCTTTATTTTTAACGCGTCTATCCCTTGTTACTAGCACCTCCTTTCAATCCAAACCCCAAAATTTCCTTTACGCAGACGTTCCCCCATTCCACTATTTTTGGCCTCCGTCACTCATATTTTATTGCGAACATGTGGGCCACACAACTCGACAATCAATTCTTTATTCTCTTCCATTCTTTTCTAAGTGTTTCCGCCCTTCAACCCACGTCGCTCGTCAGTCTTGTTAATGGAGTTTCCATTAGCCGAGGGTATACCCCAACAGACCCTCATTCTTTTGGACAACTTTCCTCAACTTTTCCTATGATTCTTCACATGTTCATGAATCTGTCACCGAGAACAGCCCAAATCTTCCTCCCGAACTTTAAAAAAATAATTTTCCATCTGCCCTTTTCATTTACACTTTGACAGCGAGTCTTGCCATTTATCTTTCACAGCTATTTAATTTTCCTTTCTTAAGCTTCGATCCCCACAAAAATAACTACGCAGCATGTCGAGACACCGGCTAGCACCGACCCTTGGCTCATTATTATTTCTTTGGCATCCTAACACGCGCCCTTGTGGAGATCGATCCCCCTTCCTCTCTCCTTTGTCCGCCATAAGGCAGCCCCTTTGCCTCGACTTCCCCTAGACCGCGCTCTGGGATTAAACCCATAATTCCCATTAGCGGATTTGTTTCCCGCTCAGAGAGAGCGCGCGGCTCTCCAAGCAGCACCGCGCCGGCGACTGGCGGGGCATATCCCCACACCACCAATCGGATAAAATCGGTGTCAGCGGAGGCGGCGAGAGACACGGAACGGCATGAGGAGAAGACCACTACGCTAGAGACTGGAGAAGAGATCGGCGCGCGAGGAGACGACGGTTCGCTGCGGCATATGGCACCTTATCCGCGTGTCAGGAGGCTACCACGTTCTCCAACTTCGCGGCCACTGGGTTGCCTGTCTCGATCCGAGAACAAGTGTTCCCGTCTCAGAGACTATCTGCTCCCTCCGCACGTATGACCGGAGGTTCCTCTCGGCCCTGCAATAATTATTGACATTTTCTCTTTGGACATTGGTTTCACAAAAGTGGCAAATTGTCAAGTCTATATATATTAGGCCAGCTAAGGACCACGAAAGACGAATACCAGTGAGGCTCAGTTATTGATTTGAGTTTGCTCACTTGACTCGTCGTAATTTTTACCGAGATCGGAGGAACAGCGTCTAGATATGATCCAGACCACTGTATGCGAGTATNATTTATATATATTTATATATATATATATACGTGTGTGTGTGTCGACTCGAAGTCATGGGGGAGACGACCATAAATCGTTAGAGGATTTATTAAAATTAATATAAACAAAATTACGGCGAAAACCGATTTAATTAAAACATAGAACCCAGGGAGAAAGGAAATTCAAACTTAGCGCCAGGTTGGAGCGCGTTCTTCCCTGCGCGATGTGCAGAAAATATTCTCAGGAGTTAAACGACAATGTAAACACACCCTTTGGGAGTTAGCCGCGCGTACCTTTTTGTGATCACTCGATTGGCTATTGTCTTAGCACATGATCTAGATAGCATTGCGAGTGGGGAGATGCGAGGGGTAAAGGGAGGCAATTCCCCATGTATCGCTCTCACTATTCGATACCGTCCGGGGGAGACGGTTCTTCATCTATCGAGCCTTTCGCGACTTGTAATCGTCCGAGATAGGAGTAGTTGTTCGGAGTCGTAGTAAATTCTCCGAAGCAGATCGAGATTACGTTAGAAAGATATTTTTTCGAGTATGTAGTATTTTCAGTCACGTATAAAGCGCTCCATGTGAAGCACCGAATGTCCGGCTGTATAACGCGAAAGTTAAATCGCAACGTGAGTTAGAAGCGTAAATACGCTGTTGAATACGAGAATTTGCCGCGGGCTACAAGCCGTGAACAGTAGGGTCATACGGGAGACCGTCGTGCCAGTGAGCATCAAAGACAGGCTGCGTGGTCAAGGTTGCACCCGACAAAGGATGAACGAGCAGTACGAGGCGATCAGCTGCGAGTACGACGAAGTCGTATATTAAGGAGGAGGCTGTAGGACGAACGAGCTAGTTCTACACACGATTTCGACGAAGATCTATGAGTTGTGAGTATCTGTCTCTGTGAGACGAAACTTATTTGATGTGGCATAAAATGATAGGGAATTGCAATATTTGTAATTCGATGAGGTACAAGTATCTGTTCTAAGAGAACGGCCCATCGAAATAAAGAGTTTCGTAATGTAGTTTTTGTAGAAGTGAGAAGAACCTCAAGAATCATTTTAGGTGAACTGTTTTATTTTCTCTGCGCTTAAATTATTTAAGGAGCTCATATCGTGCAATATTATGTCATTAAATTTAAAGAATATTAGTGGTTCTTTGTATTATGAAATTTAAATGCACGAAAGGTATTAAATAAGAACATTTGTAAAAGTAATATCGCAGAGTAATGTTTCCTTAATCGTTCTATGGGAAAGAAATATTTGTACGTGTCAATTCTGTGTATGTTCAACTTGAGAAATCAAAATAAAATTGTGATAATCTGCATCAGAGTTCCGAATCCTTATTTTTATTTAATCTAAATGTGTCTGTGTAATTTAATAATGTTGTTATATTCAGGTCCAGGGTACATTAGATAAATTGGCGCCGAACAGGGACTAAGATAATGTTATATTTTATTTAGATTAGGGTACATTATCCATTATAACAGGAAGAAAGCTTAATTTAAGAGAATAAGAAAAAAGGCTAAGCAAGAAAGTTGTGAAAGCATTTTGATGTGTGCAATGGTAAAAACATCCTTGGAATTGCCTTATGAAATAGTGGCTAATAAATTTAGAAGACGAGAAATATAGTGCAGTACGTTGTCTAATGGCAAGGGATTGAGGACATGGGAAGAGGTGGGGTGTCATATTTTGAATGGTTTGTATGAACCGGAGGAAGAGCAAGTAACTTCGAATAAAGGGGAAGATGAACAAAAGGATGATGAGGGGGTGGAATATACAATGACAAGAGATACATTAAGAAATATAATAAAGGAATTCGGGAAAAGGAAATAAGTATGACGGAATTACACATGAAATGGTGCAGGGGACATACGACTGTTGTGAAGAGACATTACTACGCATTTACAAAAAAATATATCAAGACCAGAGAATTACCCAAAGTGTGGAAAATAGGTCAGTTCACCTATTTCTAATGGATAATAGATAAGACCCTACCAAACCAACATCATATCGTCCAATATCTTTGGTGCCGACATACGGGAAAATATGTGACAAATCGTTAACTATGAAAATTCAGGATTATATTGAGGAAAATGAATTGTTTGATCAAAGACAACATTAATTTCGAAGAGGACGATGAACTATTGATGACTTTTTTAAATTGTAATATTTTAAAATGGAAAATGAAGCGTGCTATTGAAGCTTACCTACATGGAGAGAAAGGAGTTAGGTGTGTTATAATTATATAGCAGTTAGGATTATATAGCAGCGATTAGGAGGGATAAAGGCGATTAACACAAATAGGACACGCACGCTCCTTTCCAGCTCTGGTGTTGAATGAAAACTTCCGGAAACAGGAAACAGTACATAAAACAAAATATAGATGACGAGGATTACGTATTGCCAACCTGAATCCAACACACTCCCTTAATCTTGACATCTAAATCACACCCATGACTTTAATACATCTCAGATGATTCAGACTAGTTAACCCTTTAGTAAGTATAACAGCAGGCATTTCTGTGGTAGATTTATGGCACAATATTATCACCTCATGTTTACATAGCTCCCGAACATAGTGAAACCTATCATCAATATTTTTAGTTCTAGCATGAAATCCCTGATTTTCAGTCAACTTGAAGGCACTCATATTATCAAATTAATCATGTTACGTCGAATGAAAATGGGAGACGGGACCGGGATTCGAACCCGGGACCTTGAGCTCTACGCGCTCATGCGCCTACCAACTGCGCCATCCCGTTCGCCTCTCGGGCCCGTCTACCATTCTCATTCAACTTGTGAAACCCAAAGACCTCTGAGGTGGTCTCGTAGAGACTAGATTCCTCATCTGAGGCGACTCCCTTAGGAAGTACTTGATTTGGGTATTATTTTCCATTTCTGGTTCACAAACATAGAAATCTCTTAGATTGCGGTGAACCTCACCGCCAGGTAACAGATTAATCATGTTACGTCGAATGAAAATGGGAGACGGGACCGGGATTCGAAGAACAGTGTAGTAAAAGGGCCAGAAGAACCGAAGGAAAAAACGATACTTTTTTCGGAAGTTGTTATAGTGAAAAGGAAGGAAAACAATTGTTGTGAAACCAAAAGTAGTTCAAGAAAGTGAAAAAACTAAAATGCTAGTGAAAGAAAAAGTTGATATCACAAATACGGATGTGGGACACACAAAAGTAAAAAAGGGAGGTAATGGTGCCGTTATCCTGGGATGTGAAACTGGAGAAGAGATAAAAAACTAAGAGATGAAGCACAAGAAAAACTTGGGGATGATTTCCTAGTAGTTGAACCAAAGCAGGTTACACCAAAATTGAAGATAATACGTGTAGATGAAGAAGAAATAAAAGCAAGTGATGCGGATCTGGAATCTACAATAAAAAACAAAATAGAATGGAAGAAATAAATACAGATTGTCGCATTCGAATCGTAAAAAATTGTAAGAGACAGAGGAAATGATGCTAAAAACACGAGGAAATTAACAAAGAATGAAGGGCCTATAATTATAGAAGTCGGTGAGCTTACACAAGAGATAATGGTGAAAGGAGAGAAAATTAATGTTGGTTTGCGTAAGTGTAAAGTCCACAATTACGTCAGTGTTAAAAGATGGTTTAAATGTTGGGGTTTCTTTCATGTGACTGGAAACTGTAAGAGGGATGTAGCATGCTACAAATGCGCAGGAAACCATGAAACGGCAGACTGTAAAGAAGATAAAAAACAATGTATTAATTGTAAGCTAAAAAATGACAAATTTAATTTGAATATAAATGACAAACACGAAGCCATCAACGTAGAATGTCCGACATACAAGAGATTCGTAAATGAGGAGAAGAAAGAACAAGATGGGAGAATTAAAAAGGAAAAAATATATCAACAACAGATGAACAAAGAGGTCATTAGGCATACAAACGCGCAGATCCTTGTAGCGCATAAAGATGAAATAGGAAATATGGTCATCGAAAAAATTAATCCAGCTGTGCTTGTATTGTCAGAGACAAGATTAACGGCAGAAATCGAAGATGGTGAAGTGAACTTACGATGCTATAGTGTAGTTAGATATGACGGGCACATATATATATATATATATATATATATATATATATATATATATATATATATATATATATATATATATATATACAGGAGGTGTATTGATATGAGGAAGGACATGTGAAGTGAAGTGTTAATGATAAAGAAGATACCTGCAAACTGTTGGATTATAGGAGTGAAAGTTAATAAAAATGGGTGCAATGGCGTGATAGTAGCGACATACCACTCACCAAGTGCATCTGATGGTGAATTCATCCAGGTTTTGGAGGAGGTTGTGGAAGAATGTATGTCTCACAATGAATGCATAGTAATAGGAGAATTCAATACAGATTGTAAAACTGATTCTTTTTATTCAAGAAACTACAAACTAAAATGCTTAGAAATGAAACAATATGTGAACAGTTGAACAAGAGTAACCAGGGGTAGCCAGATAAGTATAGACTTAGTATTTTCAAATAGTAAAATAGATGTTGAAGTGATCCATCAATCTAAAATAACAGACCATGCATAGATAAAAGTTGAACTGAATTTGAGTAGTAGGGTGACGCACTTTACAGAGCTGCTTGCTAGGAATTATAAAATGTTCAATGTTGATAGTTATGTTGTTAGTAAAGACAAATTTAGAGTCTAATCTTGGGAGTACTGCGTCAAGGGCAGATAAATTAGTTCAGCGTGTAGTAAATGCCGTAAATGTAAATGCTCCGGTAAGAAAATTAAAAATCCCAAAAGTATGGGATGGTAAGAAATTGTTTTCAGATGAAATAAGAGTGGCAGCAAATAGGAGGGATGAGGCATTTAGGAAAGCTAGAAAAACTCGTTCAGATTTAGATTGGATGCAATTTAAACATGAAAGAGATACAGTAATTATATTAGTAAAGAAAACAAAAAAGAAATTCTATGAAGAGATAGTTCTCAATAAGGGTTATCAGAAAGCAATGCGGAAAACTTTAAAAGAAATAATTCGAGGTGAGCAAAATAAGGGATTCGAAATTAATAATATATATTTTGAAATTATAGACCCGAACGAAGTAAGCAATTCGGCAGACGCATTTAACCTTTATTACATAAGAAGCATAATAAGTTTTTTAAACAGACTTGGGAACTATATATCGGCTTACGCTAGGTGTAGCGTGTATAAGACGATAATATCTCCTCACTTTGAATATTGCTCAACAATTTTGATAAATATGAGGGAAACGGAATTAAAAGCACTACAAAAATGCAAAACCGAGCTATAAGAGCAATTCTGCATTGTGATAAGTACACGAAAATAGATGATATGCTCTACACACTACAATTTTTGACTGTACGACAACGACTGCATTTAAATGTATGCATACTTGTTTATGAGATAGTAAATGATTTGATGCTAAGAAATTTGAAAGATATGTTACAAACTGTAGGACAAGGTGACGTAATTCAGACTAGACAATATGGCAATATTGTAGTTCCTTTTAGAAAAACAACCAATGCACAAAAAAGCGTGTTCTATGAAGGCATCAAAATGTACAACGCATTTCCTAACAAAATAAAAATATGCCAATCACTGACTTCGTTTAAATGTCTCTTGAAGGAATTTGTCAAGTCACAGATATAAAGAATGCCGACGATATCGCGATTGCGAGCGGTGCAGTGTTTGTTTTGTTTCAACATTCACCGTCGACGCTGCGGCATCCGTCAGCGAAATGATGAAGGACGCTGACATGCAGCCTTGGAACATAAATTGCAAGACATAATTCTTTAGTTTATAAGTAAATAGTCTTATTACTGTATTACTGTATTAGGGTACAATTCTTATATAGTGATTGTATTTTATATGTATGTAAGAAATAGCCGAGAAGGCTAAATAAATACACAATCAATCAAGTAAAAATAAAATGAGTTTTTCTTACCCTTAAATACACAATCAATCAAGTAAAAATAAAATGAGTTTTTCTTACCCTTAAACTACAAACGAAGATCCCCTCGCAACTTCTGCATACCTTATGTGGAGCCCATGCTTTGACTGGATCTCCAAGTTTAAATTGAAATACGCAAAATAAACTTTCTTCACAAACTCACTAATGTTTCTTTGTTGATTTTTTACTGTGTATTCACCACAAACATATAAGAAGCTGTCGGGAGAAATTATACAACCTCCAGAAATAAAAACCATATGTGAGCCATATGCCAGAAATAAAAACACAAGCACAGTTATATTCGAATTCTGGATATAAGCTGAGTGCGGCATTAGATGGCTAGCGACATACTGAACTTCCTTAGCTTATTGAAACATGATCTAATCCAACAGCAGGTTTTTTATATTTATCCCTACTACCCCAGATAACATGTAGAAACATGCTCAACCTTAGTTTTAAGGACATTAAGTTTTTGTTTTATTTAAATAAAAATACTAAATTTTAAGTTAATAAGGGATTTTATGCTAAATACAAACAAAAACTTTAGTGTAACAAAAAACTGACATGATGGAATTTTTTTCGTTTTTACCAAGTTGAAATCTACAAGAAAATGTATAAAAATCCTATGTAGTTTCTTTACACGCAGACCTATGTCATTGGTCGCGTTGGACTGCGCCTCCCAATAGGCAACCCTCTTGCATTTGTAAGTGTGGCGGATTTCATCACATTAAAAATTAGGAAACATGACTTTATGCGTAATGACACTAGATGCACTGATTTTCATCACCAATAAATCAATTTAAACGTGAGAAAACCTCGTTTCCAAAAGGGGTGAAATGTTGAAGGAGGTGGCTCGCAGATGGTTTCTTCCAGTGATGAAAAACACGTAAACCATGCACCTTGGACAAGCACACACAATCCTGAGTAGTTTTGGAACATCTGAAATACACCGTTTTCAGAGGGGTGGGTCATCATGTGTGGGGAATTTTTTAATCTCAGCTAATGGAGTGTGCGTTATTGAGTCTGTATACGTGAGACTAGCTTTCTCCAATATTTTGAAGTGTGATATTTTTGCTCTCGAAATTTGCATTTCCCTTCACTTTAAGGGTGTCTCAGCGCGATGGGGGCGGCACCGACAGCTCTCAATAAGGGAGTGTCTTGATAAAACATAGGAGTTTCCTCAGCCTAAATATCACTCTAATACATTTTGAAACAGAAGTTATGGTGCGATGAATTTACTGCGCCGCCAATTTTGTGGGGCAGTGTATTCCTACGTACGCCCTTGAAGTACTGTATTGAGTCTTACGCAAGATTTATTTGTATTGAAGACGAATTATAGACAGATTTGGCTGGGGAGATACGTATAAACGATTTTAGATAAACGGTCAAAATTAGACCTGATCATTTTAGGTGAAATTGACGACACGGTGAATCACACGGAGCGTAATATATTGGAAAGATTTTGGAGTCACCGTGAAATTTAAGATTTATAGTTTTCGAAATTTTGGTCTTTCATATTTAAATTTTACTAAATAAAAAGATTAAGTTATTCTAAATAGATGAAGTTAAAAATGTACAGGGAGTCTGACATTTTCGTTAAGTATTGTGTTATAAGATACACTAACAATTACTGGTTCAAACTAAATAAAAATCATGTGTTTACCTTCTTCTGCTTAAGTAACGTTGAAACTTCTGACAAATATTTACGATAATTAATTGAAAAAAAATATTTATAAAACCTTAACTGGACGTGACTGAATTCCGTGACATAAATTCAAATTTACGGAAAAATCAATTCAACGTCTAATAATGTCATAACGACAGTAGTTGAAGAATGCTTTCATTTTCACTTGTGCTTCTTGGTTGAGCAAGTTATAGGTATGACAACACGTATGCTTTTTAAAACTTGAAAATTGGCGCTCCTTGCCTTCTCAATGAAAAGTTTCCTAATGCATAAGAAATAAAGAAAATTATCAACATGCTATTTTTATTCTTGTTTTAATAACATGCATAATAAGGAATCTTGTTTCCAAAATTTCGCTTATCGTAATATTTATGATTAAGTATGAAAATACTATTTTTGTGTAAATAAGGCAGAGTTTTTATTCATTCTTTGCGTGTAGTTTATGAAAAATTCGCCATTAAATACATTTTTTTTCACCCCTCCCTGTGCCCGGACTCCAGAGAGATCCCCCCTACTCCTTCCTCTCGACGGGCCTGTTCACTCTCATTCCCCGGTTGTGTACGAAGTGACTAATGCGGGTGGCAGCGTCCAAGCGTAAGATTCTGCTCACACGAGTAGAACGCCCACATGACTGCAGCGAAAGGAAGCGTCGACAATCTCGCATTGCGGGCATTGGCTCCTCTCTGTTCCCCTCTTTTTCTTAATCCACACTGTCTGTTGTCCAACTTTCTTCCACATTCCAAATAATCTTTCATTCTTTTTGTAATCCATTTATCAAAATATTTCCATTAGAGGGCACGAGACATATTGGTCTTAACGGATCGGATTTGATTGGGTCTCTCGGCATATCTTTCATACATGATATTACACTCAAAACTTTCCATACTTCTGGAAGATATATCTCTTTTGTACAAAAATTATATTATTTAAATCAGCGATCTTCATAAAAGTCTATAATAATCTTGACATTTTATAAGTTATTCCATCATTGGTTGTATCTTTTTCTTTTAGTTCCTTCACCAATTTCCTCAATTTAGTCAAGATCATATAGTTTTCTATTCCTTGATCATCTCTTCCATTGCTCTCTTCCTTTCTGTCCTCATCTACGTCATTTCCAAGTAAAATTCTCAGAATTCTATCTCCTATCTCTTCTCATGTTCGCAGATGTCTTCCCTTGTCCATGTTGCTACTCCATATCCCATCCATATTCGCTGCTCATTTGAATCGGAATTCCCAACATGTTTTCCATAATGAAAATTTCCCATCCCTTCTTCTCCGTCTCCTTCACAGCTATCTTAAACTCCCTATGTTTATCTATGTATATTCTCAACACTTCTGCCTCATCCAACCTTTTCTGTCTCCTCTTCGATATTTCTTTCCGCAACTTCTTTCTTTGTTTCTTAAGCACCCCTGCGTGAGTCATATCCGTCCGCTTGTCCTCGTTTGTTCCACCTCACACTCTGCTTTCCTTAAATATATTGAGTATAGATTGTTCCATATTCTCTATCTCCGCCATCTTCGTCAACTCATCTGCTATTGATTCTTTCCTCCCGTATTAATTTAATCAAACAACTCTTATTATTCTTCGCTCATCCGTCTTGGCATCGTCCATTTTCTCTTTCTACGTCTCACAAAACTGTATCTCAGTACGTTCTCTACTTAGTCCATCCACAAACTTCCATCGTTGTGCGGGGCACACCAACCTTTATAAAGGCATCCGATCCATCCGCTCCATTTTTCCCTGTTAGCAGCAGTTTCTCTCCAAGTAGTTGTATTAATACCCAACTGTTTCAAATCTTGCTTCCCAGCGTCAGTCCATCTTCGTTTAGGCTTACAACGATCTCTTTGTCCAGTTTTAAGTTCGCAGAACGCTATTTTATGCGGCAGGCGATCTTCCTGCATCCTACTGACATGTCCTAGCCAGCGGAGGCGCCTGTTTTGGACAAGGTCTTCAATATTCAATATGTTCGCTTGCTCTAGTATAATCTCATTGGGAATATACTCTCTAACTGATCTTGAGTATGGTACGCAAGCAACGCATATGGAAACTGTTCAGTTTGTTGAGGTGTTCTTTTAATGTAGTCCAACATTCTGCTGAGGAGAGAAGAGTACTGCTAACTACCTTCTCATAGATGGATAATTTTGTTGTTAAACTCAGATTATGTGACTTCCAAACTCTGTGATACAGCTTTCCAAATGCTGTACTCGCTGCATTTATTCTATTCTCAATTTCTTTTTTCATATTTCCCCTATTGTTGATGTAACTTCCTAGGTACTTGAAATTATCGACTACTGTTAATGACTCTTCACCCACATATATATTTTGAGGTTGACAATTTACAAACATTATCTCTGTCTTCTGTATATTCACTTTTAATCCAAATTCATCTGCTGCTTTTACGAATGTATTTAGAAGTATTTGTAGATCTTCAGCTGTGCTTGCAATGAGGGCACAATCATCCGCAAACATCAATTCTTGAAATTTGCTGTGTCTTACTTTGGTTTTGGCTTTGAGATTCCCCCTCCCAGAGGACACCACCATATCGAAACACTGTCCGTGCAGGTGGCGAGGGTTTGCGTGTTCTGTCGAAGCTGAGGGCTGTGCCGGCGGTAGCGTAGCTACTGTCAGGGCCTCCCAAGCCGGACAGGTCTCAGCTGAGGAACCAGACGAAGTGTGTCCCACAACGACCTTTCAATGCCAACCAGGCACTCACCCTTCCTAGATATTCCTTCCTAGATCCTTCCCATTAGAACCAACTGCTGCCTTGTAGTTCGGGATTGGATTCTCAAAGGCTCTGAGAAGGCACTCTAAAGAAACCGGTCGCTATACTTTAGATCCTGTCAAGTTCTCTTGCCGAATCTGCCAAAAAGTAATAGTTGATGTCAGTGTGATAGAACAGCAATCCTATACCACTCAAATCAAATCATTGCAAATAAACTCTCCAAAAAGTCTGATGGTTCTGATGGCGAAGTGGAAGGCTTAGGTTGGCTCAAACCATAGCTGTCAGC
The DNA here is from genome assembly GCA_002313205.1 of Laupala kohalensis. Lineage (NCBI taxonomy): Eukaryota > Metazoa > Arthropoda > Insecta > Orthoptera > Trigonidiidae > Laupala > Laupala kohalensis. Next base: position 65,567 of record NNCF01128341.1, on the reverse strand, counting down.
TGCACAGTAGCGACCTAGGTGTGATGGTCGTATTCTATCAGATCTGGATGAATGATGAATTCGGTCCTGCCTTGGTGTCTGAGCAGCCTTATTCAAAGACAGCATTGCTCACCCCTGACGGGGAAGGGTTTAGAAAATGTGACCTAAACATTGCTCATCCAACCCAATGCTGTCTGGCAGTCCGCGGCCAGAAAGAACCTCTTTTGCGGACGAAAAACTAAAATAACTAAGAAAACTAAACCATTGACGATTGCTACCTGGAATATTAGAACGCTTTTGGACACGGACGATTTACGACGCACGGATACTGTCAGCAGACGTACTGCTATTATAGCCAAGGAACTACAGAAATATAACATTGACATAGCTGCCTTACAAGAGACTCATTTGAAGAACTTTGGCCAACTTACAGAGATAAAAACCGGGTATACTTACTACTGGTCTGGTAACCAGGATGACGAGCCTAATCAATATGGCGTTGCTATTGCAGTAAAAACAAACCTTATCACAAACGGCATTGTTTCCCAGCCGACATGCATTAATAATAGACTGATGAGTATTGATATATCCGGTAAAGATTCACAAACAACTTTTATAAGCTGCTACGCCCCTACCCTTGTTGCAGAAAATCAAACCAAACAAATATTCTATGAGCAACTGAAGAATAAGGTTGATCGTGTACCAAACAAAATTGGTATTATTATTGCCGGAGACATGAATGCCAGGATAGAGAAAGGTGGTGATGATAATTGGAAGCGCATCATTGGAAATCATGGCATAGGACAGAGAAACGAAAATGGTCAACTACTGCTGGAATTCTGCTCTGAGAAAAACTTGTGTATTGCCAACACACGATTCCAACAAAAAACATCACATAAAGTGACCTGGAAACATCCGTGTTCTCAAGAATGGACATTTAATGGACTATGTCATAGTAGGATCAGACAATATTAAAGATGTACTGAGATGCAGAAGCATGCGCGGTGCACAGGGTGATACAGATCACAACATAAGAGCCTCCATAAAAATGTCAACGAAACAAATCTACCCCACAAAACCAAGACGGAAAAACTACAACATCCAAGAATTAAAATACAATGTAGTCAAGAAGACGTTTGAGGAAAATTTAATATGTAACTATGATGAAAATGACTCAGTTGAAACTTTATGGAGCAAGTTTAAGGATGGTTATAGGAAAGCAGCGGAAAAGACCCTCCACACAAAGAAAAGTAACAACCGGGATTGGTTTGTTGAGTCAAATGAAGACATAGATGAAGCCCTGAAAGAGAAACAAGCTGCTCACACCAAATACTTGACCAATTCAACTAAAAATAACAAGAAAGAGTACCAACGAGCTAGATATCAGTGCCAACGTGAAGTGAGAAAGATTGGTGGACTAGCAGAATGAAGGAACTACAAAGTTTTAGAGATTTTAATGATGCACATAACCTTTATAAAGGCATCCGATCCATCATTAGCCCAATGAAAAAATCATTAAATGTGGTTAAAAGTAAAGAAGGAGAGCCTCTGATTAACAAATCTGAACAGCTAGAAAGATGGAAAGAGCATTCTAAAGAAATATGGAACCAAGACAATCCCGTTCAATATATTATCCCCGCTTTTCCTGCCCAACTAACCAAAAATATTACTGACGAGGCACCAAGCGAAGAAGAAATCACCAAAGCAGTCCAGTTTCTCAGGAATCATAAAAGTGCTGGAGATGATGAGATTGTTGCTGAGATGATTAAAGCAGGAGGACCCACATCTACAAAACGTTTGCACAGATTGCTGAAAGAGGTATGGGAGAGAAAGGAAGTACCACATGATTGGAGAAACGCCACAGTCATACCTATTCACAAAAAGGGTGATAAGGCAAGCTGTACAAATTATAGAGGCATATCACTTCTTTCAGTGCCAGGAAAGATTTTGTCAAGGATTCTATACAACCGTCTAGTGTCATTGGCAGATAAAGTACTCCGTGACGGACAATCTGGTTTTAGAAAAGAACGCTCTACAATAGACATGATTTTCTCAACAAGACAACTCGTTGAAAAGACCATAGAGCAGAATACCACCCTATGCATTGCCTTTATCGACATTTCAAAGGCATTTGACTCTGTAAATCGAGACCTCCTTTACAAAGTTCTAGAACAAATGAAATGTCCCCTAACTACTCTATCAATCCTTAAAAGTCTACATGATCAGACCAGTGCAAAAGTCAGGGTGGATGGAGACTTCTTAGATCCATTGCTAGTCACAACTGGCGTTAAATAAGGTTGTGTTCTGGCACCACTTCTCTTACTTCTGTATATTCACACCATAATGCACAATACAATGTCCCGAACAAACATCGGCATAAACATCTGCCATCGAAGTGATTCAAATCTATTCTGCAAACATACATACATACATATATACATCCCTCCCCGTGGGACACCACATTGACGGAGCACTGACCGTGCGGGTGGCGAGGGCTTGTGTGCTCTAGTGATGCTGGGGGCTATGGTGGAAGCAGTTGCATCATTGAACTGGGCGTGTGTAGGCGCGTTAAGTGATGGTGTAACTGCTGGCAGGGTCACCCATGCCGCACAGGTCCCAGCTGAGGAGTCAGACTAAGTGTGTCCTTCAACGACCAATCTGTCCTCATACACCCCCTGATTCCTTACCTATTTCCCTCAGGGGTTCCCAACTGGGGAGTTCGTGGGTGGCAACCACGGGGCCCTGAGCTGTGTCAAGCATTTCTTCCACTTTCTTGTGCTTGATTCTCTCTTGTTTTAATCTTCTACTGCGCCTCCCTTGGTCAACTCTTGTTCTCTTCGACTACGACGCTAATAGGTTTCGAGGGCTAGGGCGTGTCTTTTCTTATTTCCTGTCTCTTTTCTCTACAACCCCAAGGTAAAGGGTAATGCGACCCATGCCGAGGCATGAATCTTGCAGGGGGCTTTCTGCATCGCAAACGGAGCCTCTGGGATACCTGGTGTCCTCCCAGAGTAATAAACCTTACCTGGACATGCGGGGCTCTGTTCAGGCGTACATTTATTCCCTAGCTTCTCGTGGGAACACTATCGATGAATACATTAAACCTATTAAATCAAGTGGGAAGGAAGGAAGTACGGAGGACGAAATTATTGAGTCTAAGAGAGCATTGGCGTCTCTAGGAAAAATGATAGACGAGCTGGTGGAGTATGTTACACCTCGCAACAACGTACACAAGGAAATTAAAGAACTTGTGCGCGTCATTAAATCTGGCATTGGCGCGGTGGAGCAGGGAAGTACCTCAGTTATTACTTCTGAGAGTAGAGTGGTGAGCATTCAAACTGACGTCTTGGCCGAACAAGACCTAGTGTCGTCTGATTTGGAGTCTCACACGGATGTGGGCCCTTCAAAGGAAGAAAACCCTCCTAAACTTCCGCAGGTACATGATGTGGAAAGTGAATGGCAGAAAGTGAAATANTGGAAAGTGAATGGCAGAAGGTGAAATCAAAGAAGCGGCAACGGCGAAAACAAAAGGCTGATAGGCTGGACACCCCTCAAGACTCGCAACCCCAAGATAAGACAGAAAGTGGGCGAGAGAGGAAGAGTGAATGGAGACGGAAACGTCCAAGGTTTAGACGACCGAATGCCCTCGTCGTTAAGGCAAGAGACGGCAAATCTTATGCCGATATACTTCGGTGCATGAAGGATGCTCCCGAATTGAAAGATTTGGGCGCGAATGTAATGAAGATAAGGAAGAGAACCTCTGGGGACATGCTTCTTGAGTTGATGAAGTCACAAGGTGATTACGTGCGTCAGCTCCAAGCCACTGCAGGAGAAAAGCTTAAAGAAATGGTGGATGTTAGCTCCCTCATTCCTGAGATTTAGCTACAGCTCAAGGATTTGGACGAGCTGACCACAGAAACATATATGTGAGGCCATTGAAAGTCAATTTGAAGGTGTCAAAACTGGGCAAGGGACGGTCAAGTCCATTCGTAAGTCCTACGGGGGAACCCAGACAGCAGTGGTAAGCCTTCCAAGGGATCTTGCCAGGAAAGTCGTCGAAATGGGTAAAATCCGCATCGGTTGGGTTGTCTGCCGTATTCGGCATCAGATCTCCGTAACCAAGTGTTACAAATGCTGGGGTTTTGGACATTTAGCTCGGAATTGCCAGGGACCTGATAGAACCAAATTATGCTTAAGGTGCGGTGAAGAAGGACACGTTGCTAAGACGTGTGCCAAAACGCCGAAATGTCTCCTCTGCGAAGATAGAGAGAAAAGTAGCCACCCCACAGGCAGTGCCACATGCCCCAAGTTCAGGGAAGCTGTACAGAGGACTACCAAACGACCATTATGAGGATTATCCAACTGAACCTCAATCACTGTGAGGCCGCTCAGGACCTACTGACTCAGACAGTTCGAGACCTCAACATAGACGTTGCTATACTCTGCGAACAATATAAGAACCTCGACAAACCGACATGGATATCGGATTCGACACACCGGTTTGCCATATGGGTGTGTGGCGAACGTTTTGTCCAGGACTTTATGAAAACCACGAAAGTCGGATTTGTATGGGTTAAAGTGGGGGATATTTACATCTACAGCGTGTATGCCTCACCTGGCCCTAACACCTCGTTTGCAGAGTTTAAAGCCTTGATCTTCGAGCTTGAAATTGACGCGAGACATAGGAGGCCTCTAATCAGAGGGCATAGTACATTTGATGCTTCTCTCTAAGGAGAACTGGTATGCAGTGGCCAACTATGCGTCCAGTGCTTTGAAGAAGCTCCGATATGAGGAAAGGATTCGACGTGGCATAGAATAAAATCTAGCCAATGTGCCCCTTGCGAAGTAATGCTTAACGGCGGTTCCGTGGGGTGGCATGAAGAGAAATGGGAGGTTGTTTTTAGTGGGTAAAAATCCCAAACACTGTGGAGTCTACTCCACAGCGTCTTATTTTCCCCTACCTTGAAAACACAAACACACACACACATACATACATACATACATACATTACAAGTGCTTTCCTTTTCAGAGACCTGTTAATAATTACACCTAGATTAATTTTACCTAATTAGTTTTACAAGTACTCAACCTTGACACGGTTAAGTACATTCATTCTGTAGCCCCACCTTGGCCCGGGTTTTTGTCCGGTTTCCCTTTGGGTGGAAGCGGATTTTTTTCTACAGACTGTCCAGGTTCTTGTCTAGGGGCAGCATCTATTAAAATAATAAATCTCGAATTTAGTGTTATTTTAATACATACGATTTATAAACAATATTTTCCAAATAATCTATAGTTAGATAATAATGCATACTTCTGAAATAACTTTGTGTTTTATTACATACAAATTTGCTGGTATTCTGTTAATATTATAACATGTACCGAATTATTTTTTATTCTTTATCTTAGGAATGTGCTGAAATGTTGTTAAATCCGCCTCTGCCTTGGGGCCCTTGATCAGAATTGATGGGATGGTCCCTTGCTTGCTTCCGGAGAATAAATTAGTTTATGGTTCTCCATGTGGTCATATGAAGTTTGTACTGCTTGTTTGACAATAAATATATAGCTAACTCTTTTTATTATCTTACTCTCAATAGTCAAAAGTAAACTATTTGGTACACTGTCTATACGATTACCAAAAGTAATGCATATAGTTTTCTCAATGTTCAGTCACAAAATATTATCAATGGGCCATTTATTAATATCTTCTAATTGCATTTGAAGAAATTTCTAACTTTTTCCCAAGTATCAGTCATGCCATGGCTTCCTACAATTGGAGGTGGTCATGGTCATGCATATCAAGATAGTATCATCAGCATAAGAAAATATAATGCAATTTTCAGAACTGGTTTCAAAAATGTCATTTATATAAATTATAAGAAGAAGTGGACCAATTTTTTCGGATGTTATGTTGGAGGACATATACAAGAACATGCGAAAATGCAGAAACACTTTCTTGCAGACGAGTTGACCTATGGAATGGTTATGTGCTTCTAATGTGGAGATTATGTGTATTATAGAGAATTAACAGATATTGCTAAAGGGAGAGATGTTAAAGCCTCCAAATCATTGGGATTACCTGTTACTTTTCGACCATGGTTACCTAATCAAGAACATATTCAGCTTCTTCGAGTCCATCCACGAAGACGGAAGATTGTGAAACATTCTACCATCGGTCTCGGAGGACTTGTAAATTTAGGAAACACATGTTTTATGAACTGCATACTTGTTCAAGCACTTACTCATACACCTTTACTCAAAGATTTCTTCTTGGCAAAACAACACATTTGTCAGTTTTGTGATCAACCTGGGATATGCTTGATTTGTGAAGTGTCTAGAGTGTTCCAAGAGTTCTACTCTGGCGACAAAGTGTCACTGATTCCAGATCGACTACTCTACCTGGTTTGGACTCATGTTGATCACCTAGCTGGTTATGAGCAACAGAATGCCCATGAGTTCTTCTTAGCTACGTTGAATGTTCTCCACCAGCACTCTAAATGGTTGAATAACCGTCCCTCCTAGAGTCCTGAAAATTGTAATTGTATTATTGACCAGATTTTTACTGGTGGTTTACTGTCAGAAGTTGTGTGTCAGGCTTGTAATAGTGTATCTATAACTATACATCCGTTCTAGGACATTTCATTAGATTTAGGATCGCCTACTCCCCAGTAGTGAAGTCGATCCTACATCATTGGTTGATTGCCTGAATAAGTTCACATGCTCTGAACATCTTGGTGACTCAACTCTTATTAAAAGTAGCAACTGCCAAAGTTATCAAGAGGTAACAAAGCAGTTGACTTTCAAATAGTTGCCAGCTGTAGCTAGTTTTGATCTATTTTTNTTGATCTCAAGACGTTTGCACATTCAACTTATGCTCGTAAAAAGATATCTATGTACACTTCATTTCCAGGACATTTGGATTTGACACCATTTACGTCACGTTTTAGAAATTTGAATAATGAACACTGTGGAAATTCGTCCACTATTCTTCCGGACAACAGATACTCCCTTTTTGGTGTGATAAATCATCACGGAAATCTTAATGATGGGCATTATACTGCCTTTAGCTACGCGCGCCCTGGGACTGAAACGGACGGACGTCCCGACATTTTAAAAGTGCGGAAGGTTGCGCGCACTGGTTCGGAAATTCCGGAACCCTGTTGGGTGAGGGGACCTTTCACTCTCCCAGGCGTAGAGGATTAGGATCCGCGTGTTACCTGTTTCCCATTCTATTCTGATCGCTCAACACAATCAAAGTGGCGAATACCAGGACCTTGCGAGTGCTCACAGTCATAAACTGTTAATGAGTCTCCAGGCAAGATTTACAACCCTCCCGACACTCCAAAAGATCTTCCTCCAGTGACTTTTCGCAAACGGTGGCATGTGCTTGCTGACTCAGTGGGTTCATACCAATGCAAAGCAATGGAAAGAACTTCTGGGAAATCCAGTACGATAGTGTCGACCGTCCCAGTGCGCGTTGCTTTAATTCGCCAACAACGGAATCATTGGTTCAAATGTGACGATCGAGTGATTACAAAAGCTATTGGACAGTGAAGGGTACCTACTCTTCTAAGAAGGGAACCTTCTGGAGTATGAATAGAAAATTTTAGTGAAAGTAAGTATGTAGACTAAGAGGCTTCCGAGTCCTCTGTCATAACCAGAAATTTCTGCTGTGTGATGATACCTGTAATTCTCAACTTAATAAATGTTCTTAAACTAAACCTAACATAATATTCATATATCATTTTAACCTAGGTTTTGGCTGTTCGTTTCCTTTAGGATACAAATTCACACCATACATTTATTAGAATGATTGTAGTCTTGGGTTCATTTGCTGAAAGGTTTTGTGTGGAATGGAATGGTGTATAAATCACTGAAAGAGACATGTGTAGCAGGGAATATTTATGTGAGTATGTTGTAAGAGAGTTATCTCCTCAGGTGTTGTAAATATTTTTGTTTTGTTTGATATTAATGGTTGTGTCAATCATTCTTTCATCCAATCTTGTATATTAAGTATGGTTTAATTTTTCAACTATGATTGTGTAAATCACTGTATATTGTTGTAATGAAAATATTGTTATAATCAGATTTTATTTTACTTCCTCTGAATTTAAATTAATGTAGTTTAATTTAATTTCTTTTATGACATGAGGTAAAGATGTAGTATAACGTAATTTTTGTGAGGGAGTTTATTTATGTAACAGTATTTTTTTTATTATGAAAATCTCTTCTCAGGGTTCATAAAGTTGTAAGAGTTTGTGAGAAGAGCAAGCAAACTTATGATGCTATATTGATAGATTTTCAGCTGTTAATGCATAGAAATATGAATAGTTCCTTGAAGAACACCAATATCAATAGTTTCTGGAGTCCTTTTAACATTACCAATTCTTACTAATTGTTTCTTATTAGTCAAATAATTTAATATAATATTTACAGCTATTCCTCTTATACCAATACAAATAAGTTTATTTTTTATAATATTGTGGTCAACAGCATAGAAAGCTTTATCTAAATCTGAAAATACAGCTGCCATTGGAAGACTTTTATGTAGATTCTCGAATTTAAGTTATGTAAATGCACCCAGTGTGTCATAAGTATCAAGGTCTCTTCCGAAACAAAATTTTTGAAAGTAATTTAAATGTACTAATTCTGATCTGAAGGAGTTTTTCAAACATTCTACCAAAATTTGGCATTAAAGAAATCAGTCTATAATTGCTAGTTATGTTTATGTTTCCATTAATATGAATAGGCAAGGCTTCAACTACTTTAAAATGGTCTTAAAAACTCCTCCTTCCCCCACTCAAGACCCATTGTTCAAATCCCCCTCATCAAAAAGTTACCAGTATCCACCCTAAAATTCTACCATCCTCATACCATCTAATTGCATAGTAAGATTTTTCCGCTGAGGAGGGATTAATTTGATTGACCCACCATGAGGGTATAAAATATTCCCTTTTAGCATGGTTGAGAACTTTTTTTAAGCATCACATCCAAAACTCAAATTTTAAGCAATTCTATCTCTTAAAAAATGTGGTTAAAATGTGGCACTTGTTATAAATTCTCATTGGTTCTTTAATTATTTTGATACCCAGAAAAAGTTTTTGAATTTCAAGAGCAAACAACATATTTTTACACTACTTAAGTCTTTATAGCTTGTATTCCTATAAAAACTTAATATTTTTAATTCATATATACCAGGGGTGCCCATCCACCTAACCCTATGATGCAGACACCCCCCCCCCCAAAAAAAACCCGCTTCCTTCGCTTTGACTCACTTCCAAATCATATTGGAAAAATTTAGAAATATTTTATGACTTTATCCCTCTTATTTACCCTAACCAGGGAGTAAAACCAATACACATGTTTTCTCATAGACTTTTAAGACCCTTATATGTATACTTAGTACACAAAACTAACTTTACGAAGAAAAAAAGAATCTTTCCTTGCTTTCTATGTTGACGTTGACGACAGCAGTTTCATCTTCTCCATATAAAATAAAGGGATAGGGATTGCTTAAAAATAGTTGTTTGCTATCATTTTTCTTGAAATTTCGAACATAATCCAAAAATAAACTAACTGTTTTTCTTATACTAGCACGGTAAAAAATTAATTTTGCAGTTAGGATTATCCAGTAGGAGAATCATTCCAACCGCCAAGATTAAGGCTATTGTGTGAGTGGTAGGTGATGTGTCAGAGAGCATCTCTGGGTCAAGACATCTCAGAACGGGGAAGTGGTGACAGTGTGAGGGAGGTAGTCATGCGCTTTCTGATATTTTATAACTTGTATTTGAAGAATTGTGCTCTGATCAGTTTTACAGTGCGCCTGGGAACCGTAACATACGACAGAATATCTTCACCAGCAGAGGGAAAGAACAAACACACTGGAAACGTGGTTGAGTGAAATATCCCGGGTATCTCGCATGTTTCATCATGAAATGAACTTGCATGATCTTGGAATCCTTTGCTATACCTCTTGTGTTGACACATTTGAATTCCCAAACAAATATGTAATAATGCGACGTCGTGGTTGACATTCGGGGCGCTGCTCACGACGCGTTCTCACTTTTTTATCAGCGCCTTCGTTGTGCGCTTAATGGTAACTTACTTCTTTTTCCGTTTCACTTTATTTTATATTTATTATAACAAATTTAAAAAATTATTTTTAAGAAAGGATGCACTTCTCCGAGGGCGCATTTATCCTCCATCCGAGAGAGCACATCGACCCGCGGGCCGGTGGGCTGTCGCGACAGTCCGAGCCAGTATCTCATGTAAGTNCCCCCCCCCACCAAAAAAAAAAAAATCCTCCCTTTCGCTTTGACTCACTTCCAAATCATATTCCAAAAATTTAGAAATATTTTACAACTTTTTTACTCTAACTCCATTTTAAAACCCTTATGCAAAACCAATGCACTTTGCTTACTTATACACTTTAGACTCTTATCTATATAGTACGCAAACTAACTTAACAAAGAAAAAAGCAACCCTTTTCATGCATTCCACATTGATGTTGACCAGAGCAGTTTAATCTTCTGTATGCAAAATAAAAGGAAAGTGATTACTTGAAAATGGCTATTGTTTGGTTCAATTTTTCTTGAAATTTTGCGCAAATTACAAAATAAATCTAATTTCTTTTGTCTTTAGAGTGTTAGAGTGAGCGAAAGGTGATGTGTCCGAGAGCACCTCTGGGTCAAGACATTTGAGAACGAAGAATGGGTGATTGTGAGGGAGATAGCAAGCCGCCTTCCGATATTTTACATACTATAGATTTCTAAAGCTCATACCTCCCTCGGTTTGGTACATCTTCAGTACTAAATAGTTTTGAACTCTTTTGATATAGTGCAAAATTAGATACTTGGGATAAATAATTGCAGTAATGATTCGGCTGAGAAATATTATTTTCTTTCTTCTTTACCAAACTCAAAAGAAAAAATTTTGAGCCGCGTGTGATATAAGTTTTTAATATACTTTAATACAAAGGGCGCATGATACGAATATCAAAATTAAAACATTCCAGAGCTCGAGCATCAACATCTACTCAAAGTACAAATATAAATGAAATTGACTCACCTGTTTAGCTAGAATCGGTGCGCACAGATGGACAGACGGGCGTCGAATTAAAAAAAACTTTCGGTATCAGGGACATTAAAAATAAATACCTCCTTCAAAGTCCCGCTATTTTTTTCTCGGTTCCAATACTGTCTGTGGACCGATTATACGAGAAAGTAAGAATGTCCGTCACTTATAAACATTTTACTTATAAAGGATAAATTTAAATGAGACTAAAATATAATACATAATTAGGTTTCAAATTATATTTCAGCAGCTAAAAATTAAGAACTTAGCAGAATAGAGTTTGAATTTTTAAAGTTTCAAAGGACCGTGCTCAGATTCCATGTATATTCAGATTTATATGCACTAAACTCAGATTTCGAGGTTTCTTACGTTTCATCGGATTATTTTACTGGATAAGCAACTTACATACATGTCCCCAGCTTCACATATAAAATATACAAAGATAGAGGATGAGGCAATTACAGTACAATTTGTAACTCGATTTTAAGAAACTTAGGCCAGGAAAATCCTCAAGAAAAATGTTTTGTAACAATCATTTTGCGTTTGCATAATTTGTAACGAATATAGGTGTGCGTGGCTGCATATATTCATGGACGAAATTTATATTAAAGAATCCAATATCAATTTAACAGTTTATTACTCATAAGAAACGCCAAAACTATTGTCAACACTGTATAAATTGATTAATTCAGCACAAATCGGGAAAAGCACTATAACTGAAACACGCAGATTCCCGAACGACAAAACATGGGAAAAAAGACGAGATACAAAATTCAGCTCCGACCTTGCAAAGTAAACTTATATACTGAAGGCAAAGCAATGATAATCTTCAGTGCAACGCTACTTTCTATATTTGCCGTCTGTTGAATAATCTTACCCTTGCAAGATAGAGAGGCAGGTATCTTTGGTCACTTCGTTCTCGCTAAGGCGATGAGTCTCCCGGTCCTGTGATAAACATGAAATGACTCCCCGACATGAATCCCACGCTCGCGTCTGCTTATTCAACAGTCCAAATCTCTGAACAGCATGACTTTTTACGATTTATTCATCAGTTTCGAAAACGAACGGAAATTATTTATCATGTTAAAATGTCCGTAAAGTTTAAAAACTAATACAGCATTATGATTTTTATTTTAATATATGGTATTTTAAAAGTATTGTTATTATTTAACTATTAAATATTCCAAAAAAACTCCATTTTTCGAACCCCCAAAAAAAGTTTCAATGCGTCACGACCCCTTGTGGACACTCCTGAAGTATGGATACAAACCAGGCATATATGAGTGCTATAGTGTTTCAGACTTTGAAGGATGTCGAGTGACAGGAAGATCTACAAATGGTGGTGAGATCTTGTCTAGTGGTGGAGCTATATCATGGTTTAGTCAAAGACTGTCGGTTGTAGCAACATCAACCAGTGAATTAGAGATAATTGCTGCTATGAATGTAGCAGAGAAGTTATCTGGTTAAAGCGACTATTTTATGGAGTAGTTAATGTAGTTGAAGTTCCAGTGCTTCAAGTTGAGAAAGCTACTATCAGACTGACACAGAGTCCACAGTTCCATAGACGCACAAAACATATTAACTTGAAGCATTTGTTTGTTCGTGAAAAGGTGTTGGAAAAGCAGGTAATTGTGCCACAGATACTCATCAGATACTCACAGAGGATCAGATTGCTGACATACTGACCGAACCTCTGTTTAATCCATCACTATTGGCACTATTTAACAAGATGGGATTTTTATGATTTTTTTGTTTCATTTTGTTTTCTTTTTCTTTCAAGGGAGAGTGTTGAAGTATTTAGTATATGTTGTATGAAAAAGCATTATGACTTTTAGATTTGGCAGCAATTATGAACTCCCGTTTTAAATTGTGTTCGGTATGTTATTACTCTCGTAGTGATGTAACGGTGATGAAGCATGGTGTGTGTTATAACCAAAATTTTCCTTTGTGGTGCTCTGCTGTCTTGTTGATTAATAACATCAATAGAACGTACATTATTTTGCAGTTTTCAACAAGACTGCAGAGTATTTCCGGATATTGGACACTGCGGCACCTGAAGCAGAATTACGTTGCTCTAATTTACATCGAGTCTCTAGGGCCACAAAAAATCAGGGATGCCAACGAAACAAACAATTCTCTGTATGGGTAATTTTTACTCACCTATCAAGAAGTGAATTAATGCTTTAAAACTGGTAACTGAGATGATGTAGTGACAATGTCAGGGACGACAAGGCCGCATTTTGATTTGACCTTTGAGAGGGGATTGAGATTGCGGAGGTGCAGAAATGTTTTTTGCCTAGGGCATCCAAAAACCCTGAGTCGGCACTGTCGGAACCTATTATTTAATTGGATTTTGTTTCTTTAGTATTGGGGGCGGGGGGGAAGGGAGGCAACCCCCACCAACTCCTGGTAATGCCCATGTTAACAGAATATCCCAATATAGGACACTTTCTTATCTAACAGCATGGAGGGGCACAGTGAACCACCACTTAAATGTCCCAATTAAAAATTTCTTTCCACCAATCTTAATAAATGATTTTTTAAAGTTATTTCAGTTAAATCACATTTGAGGATTTGAAAACTTTTCAAGCATACAACAGGAAACCTGATCATGGTAAAATAACAGCTAAAATATAAAAGGAGTCATTATTGAGGAGAAAAATGGGATGTTAATTCAGAAAACCATATATTTTGATATGATGAATTGTAGTGGGACCTTCCAATTCTGGTTCTGTGTACCTTACTAAACTGCTTTAAAATCTGCCCTAGGCCCCCCTAAATCCTCTCAGTAGCCCTTTATCTGTATAGGACAAACCAAAAGTAAAATTAGCATCATATAAAAGAACATATTTACAAAATTAAATTTGAACTCAAAATTTGGCTGTCATTCCAAGAGTTTGGCCAGAAAATTTTGAATAAAGTATAATTATTAAGATTGGTTGGAAACAAGTGATTTAAATGTCTGGTAAAGAAATAATATTCAAGGCTGAAAATTTGCAATTTTATTTTTTGAATCCAACAGAGAAAAATTGGGTCACCACGTTTAACCATTCAACTGCTAGCCCTTGTTCAGAGTATGAATTAATTTCAAAACAGCTGAAACAGAGGTAAAATGACAGCGCTATGGAATGTTAAGAACTTTAAATAGAACCACGTTTAAAAAGTCCTGGCAGAATAAAAGATCAAAAGGTAAATTTTTTAGTCCATATATTTGGATGCTAAATTTTTGATTTATTAACTTATTTTGATATCAAGGCCTTTCTAAAAAGAATTTCTAAAGAAAATAATTTGATGGAGTTGTTAAATTTAAACATTCTAAAGCAACAGTAGGAGCTGAGTTGAGTATACAGTATATATTCCTAGCAGTAAATACTACTGCACCCTTAATACATTGAACCAGATGATTTCCTTCTCTCTTAACACATCTGCAGAATGAGTACATGTATTATGTACAGAAAAAAGCAAACAAATACATCCTTTACATGTAACAGACAAAATATTGCAGATATCATTGTCTTCTATGAAGTGCTCATTTTGTTAAAGAGATAGGTCAGCATTATAAAATAGTTATTTTCAATGTATATCTCTTTCAGTAAGAGGTACAACATTTACTGTTCTTTTAGAAAAATGAAATTTAAAATGATTGAAAATGAAGCAACTTCCCCTACACATCAATTGATGTATTGCTTGAAATATTCAGAAAAAGAAGTCTAAAGTATGCATCTTATTGCACCTTCTAATCAATTATGTCTTGGTTAAATAAGTATAAATATATCAAAATATATGCACCATATATTTAACAATTGTTTTAATTTACTCGTAAATTCTTCAAGGGTACTATACACTAATGAGTTCGTTTCTGGAGAATTTGAAAAAGAGCTTCATGGGTGATGTTCCACACAATCTCCCTTTTATTTCTATAGCTGTTCTTCTTTTCATTTGCACTAGATATTGAAATAGATTGAACTAATTGTTTTCAAAAATTAGATGTTCTTTTCAAAATACATAAGTGAAAGATTAGCAGTATAAATTTTTCTACTGACAAACTTTAAAACTGGAATACCACCTACTTTTGCTTCAAACATTTTGAATTACAGAAACAAAATGTACCTTTGGAAATGACCAAGTCTGTAATATTATTAATCCATGTGCAATAGCAAAATGTTTTTATATCCACAACACAACAGATGAATAAAGAAAACATACTGTTCTTAGGAGCTCTGTGATTTTTTAGATTGGCTGAGCATTCTACAGGGATAACAAATCATGGAAAGATGATTTTCCAAAAACAATAACTTCAGTAATTTTGAAGATATTAATATCACATAAAGACACACAAGACATTCCAGATGATGTAAGAGAATTTTACATTCTTAATAGATGTTGATGTGTGACAAAAAATAACATTTTCAATATAATTAATAAACACTTGTGGTCATTTAATAAACAATTATAAACTCTAAGATAATAATTACAAAAATGGAAATGCAATTCAAGACATTCAGAAGGTTTCAATCAGAATATTAACACCTTACATTTTTTCTCTCATAAACATTTCATTTGATTAGACAGATAGTAATGCTGAAAGTACCAATCTAGATAACAAGCTTTCCAATTCCTAATGCAATGTACATAAAAAGTAATCCTTCACACAAAACAAAAAGATAGATAATACTATGGTTCAGAATCAGGTATAATGTACACACTTGAAATAAAACTTGACAATATCATGTACAGTAGTTACTATTGGAGAAAAATTATCTTGTGCCAGTTTTTAAATACATTTCACATAACAGAATGGTTGAGGATTGGGGTAAAATTTCCTCAAATTTATCCCGGTAATTATATTTATTTTGTTTTATCTACCAATAATATCTATTACATTTAAAATATCCTCACACATTTCATGGTAAGATTGATGATAAAAATTTGACCACTTAAAATAAAACTTCCAATACACACAAACATGACTGAAATACTTAAGGGGAGTTTTAACCCCACTGAACCCTCTTTAACCCCATTGAACCCTCTAAAAGATCTATCCATGCTGATGTTACAAAATGCCCAGCAGTAACATCCACTTATTTCAGGAACTCTTGGATTCCTAGTCTTATTGCATTGGCAAAATGCTTATTTTATTTAAATTTTAAAACAAGTCATCATTGTCACAGAAATTAATTTTAATCTGAAGTGGAGAATGATTTGAATACTAAAAGTCAGTAATATCATCCTCAGCAGAGTACACTTGCCTACTTCTAGATAGTTCTTGGTTTAATTCTAGGTCACTACAAGTGGGGAATGGGGTGATCTTTAGCAGGTATGGAGTGACACGAAGGAACCTGACACCATCGAGCCGTTTTTACTTAACCAGTAGGAGAGGAAGGGTAATCAAGTAGTGATTGTTGTGAACTTGGAGATATGCCAGGTCAGGAACAATGAAGAGTTGGGCCGCTGCACATCGTGATTTTGTGAAAGACACATTCGTTCCGAGTTTCCGTCTCCGAGGCTCATTGAGGCACTATTCCCATCCTCAACACGGGAGGACCAAAAATCCTTGTTGCTCAGAAATTGAAAGAAAGGTTCAGCGTGAAGGTTTCGCCGTGAGAATACAATTAATCCTTGAGGACGAAACTAATAAACATTATGTGCGAGATCAGGCTCATTTCCATCAAAGCTGGACAATATCGAGCAATACTTGTTTGAAGAAAACGCCGTAATCGCGAGATCGAATAGATATATTAATAGTCAACCTATTGATGGAGCCACGCCACCACGGAATATTTGTGTACTGCGACAATATCATCACGACGGAGCAACAGCACACACTGCGGCAAATTTAATGGCCATTGTTTCAGGTCTCTTCCCTGTGCGCCTCATTAGCCAATTTGGAGAGGTGCCATGATCCCGCTTTCCTCCGAGCTTTCAATAAGTTGATTTACGGATTTCAAAAGAAGGCTCAAAAAGATTGCCAACACCTAGCAGATATCATTTTGAAGGCATAATAATCGTTTTATGACATGTATTCAACCTTAAAAACATTTCATTAAACTTGAACTTTCTCGCAGAACAACTAAGTAGTGCTTCCTCGTGTTTCACGTACCTTTTCTGTCTCTCTGTGTGTTTTGAATTCCATCCTTCATTGTACTAATTCTCCATCCATTCCCCTGGCATGAGAGTGATGGTTTGTGATGACCCACCTAACAGATGCTGCAGTGAGAAGAAAAATATAGACTGGAATTTTCGTTTTATACAACAGATCTCTTTCCGTAGATGTCAATCTGGATTGCTTGGGAGCAGATTAATAAGATAATACTCTGAAAATCAAATTATGATCATGTAATAACTTTTAGTTTGTATAATAGCTAAATATTTACAGTATGATGTGTTCCTTGGAGGTCATGTTTGCCAGAATTTTAATATTTTGTCTCAAATTCAACTTTGTAAGCAATCGTGCGGATACGTATCGGCAATTGAATTTGCAAAAAATCTAATGGGTCCTATACAGCGGAAGTAAATATTATGAAAAAAAAAAAAAATCTGTAGAACCCAAAGTTTGTAGGAGCTGATCAACATTCCTCTTCTTAGCCACACAAAGCAATACCAAATGCCTTTCACATACAGAAATATTTTTGTAGAAAAATGAAAACAGGAATATAGGTCACTCGTATATTTGAAAAGGAGATGTTTTGGGCCCTCACCTTCATCAACACTGAAGGTACAGCCCAGAAGATATTCTCGAGTAAGTGAAAGTCAAGGCTGAAACGTTTCCTCTTCAAATCTGTGAGTGACCTGAATAAATGCTCTTATTTTAATTTGCCTTTTGAGCTAATTGTTTACAAGACAGCTGCACGGTCATGTTGTTGTTGTAATTTATATTTACTTTCAATGTTTATAATTTTGAGGGCGAGTTCCACAAATATGTACGAGTACATAATCCTAAATAACAGAAGTCAGTTGTGAGTCCCTTATTTAAAATTGATGTAATGTTGCAAAGTGTTGCCATAGTATTCACAAGCTATTGTTTCCATAAATTAATAAAACTGAAGTGAATTCTGGACAGTGCAGTGATTACAGCCACTAGAGCTGATTACAATAAAATATTGGGGGGCCTCAGACTCCGAAAACATTTTTTGCATCCTTCTTTTCTTGGTTTCAAAGCTCACAGCTTTCACCTTTGCCAATTTTATAACAACTGAATTAATTTATAAGCTTAAAATTTACAGTTAATGTTTCCTTAGTAATGTAATATTATTTAAAAATGTTCATATCTCAAAATTGCTTTCTTACTTTGACTTCAGCGAGGTTGTCTCTTTACTACCTTCAGTCACATTCCACGAAAACCCTTTACAGTTTACTTTAATTTTGTATACTACAAATTTTAAAATCCAACAGTTATGAAAGTTGCAAGGTATTTATTTATACAGCCAATGCTAATTAGCAAGACTGGCCAAGTTAACTGTGTGTGTATCTCTGCCAGATAAGCGAACTCTCAGATGCAGAATTAATTATCAGATATTCCACTTTAAACATACAGGCGGGCATTCCTCCCAGTGTCACACATCAGGCTGACGCCTACAAAAACTGGACAGACACTTGAGAAATTACTAATGAGAAATAAGAAAAAGATATGTCTTGACTAGAATGAAGTTGGATAGAAATGACTCAATAAAAGCTATACAATAGTAAAAAGCACAATGTCAAATTGGTCTAAAATTCCTAGTTATTGATCGAAAAGATAAAAGAAAAGATCTAATAGAGCACAATAACATCATTCATCAAATATTCAGTGATTTTACTATAAAAAAGATACATTCTGAGAGCCAAAGATTAGAGTGGGGAAGTTCTCAAATCCTGTTTTCGTGACCTTGGTGATGAGGAAGCTAAATGATTAGACTTTTTACTTATTTGTTGTAGTATTTCAATTTGAAATGTTCCATTTTTTAATAAATATAAAATTATTTACTATAAAGGAGTACTTAATAACATTGTACAGTGCAATGTCAATTCAGAGAAACTAAAAATGATGTAGCAGTAAAATTTTTTCTACACAAATTTATGCTTATCCCTCCCTCTCTTCAAACAAATTGAGTTCCAAAAATTTTTATATGAAAATGTGGTAACCCTAATCAGTAAAGTTTTATAGACATGAAGAACTCATGTATAGGTCACTCATGAATTAGAAGAGGATACATTTAGACCTTTGCCTTCGTCAACCCTGACGACATAAGAAAAAAATGCAATTACCCAAAGATGACTTCATAAAATTAATTGCACACTTTTTAAAGTTTTTAAAAAGTATCTAGTTCTCACTAATTTTATTTTATTCATTCTGTTCTCTCCTGTATTGAAAAGATCAATTGTACTGTGAGCGCATTACTAAATATATAACTTCTTTACAAAAGAAAAGAAAACACATTTCATTCAGAAAGATACCTCATTTGTCATCTTTTCCTTAGTCAGGACTACAAAAATGTTATACAAAGAGAATTATTAAAAAATCCTTTTCAAAGAAGTACATTTATATCATTAATCCAGATCATATACTTTTTATATTATTATTAGCAATTTTTTGCTTTTCCACATGTCAGAACTTCTATAAATTTATAAAAGATGAAGTATCTTACAATTTTATTTTAAACAATGACTTTTTAAAACTAAATATTTTCATTATGTGTACAAAATTTCTGCTTCATCCATGGATTCATCTCTAATTTCCAGTTATTAAAATATAATCTCACTTACCCAGTGGTGGTTAAATAATGAATGTTTGCTTGCATTACTGAACTGTCTCAGAATTGTAACACCTGTACCTAGTCCCCTCAAAACACCAAACATTCTTTCACAAACATTGAGCAATTCCATCACCAAAGCAGAGGGAATCAACTATTATTCTGACAACAGTTCATCTCCATGACTAAGGACACGTGAGAAATCCAATAACTCACCCATTTTGTACCTTCAAATTAGCACCTCCATCAGTAAATCTTTGACTTGTCATCGTGACACCTATATATTGTGTTTAATTTACTTGATTCAATCTTCCAAATAATTTATAAAGAGCATTAATTATTTATCTCTTAGTATTCTGTATTTATTTCAAAGTTACTAATATTACACTCTTGACAAATTTAATAAGTTTTCTTTCTTGAAGACATAAGAACTAACATAGAATTGATGCAAAAAATTGCAGTGTGTTTGTGGTCTGAGAGCACTACAATTGTTGAGAGCTAGCTGCCATCATCTAATCCTTGAATCTTAGATTTGAAGAAAGTGTGATGAATGAACAATAGAATGGGGAGTGTCAAAGGAGAAAAACATTTTGGGCTTATTCTCTATGCATTTAATAAACGAGCAAAACCAGAGATGACTTCTGCAGCATGTTGGGAGACAATTCTATTACAGAAAGTGAGAAAATTATTTGTCACTTTTAACTCCATGTTTAGGGAAAAATTTCAGGATTTAAAGCATTATAAATGTATTCTTGTTTGTCATTTTGATGTGCGACTGAACTAGAACACAAAAAATTAATGAATTAGTGCAGTCCAACAAAAGAATGAACTAATAGTCCAAAATTAAGAGATAGAATACAGAATACTACGTTAAACACATTGTGCAACAAGGGTCCCATAGTACCCTCATTCACAGAAATGAAACAGTCTCTGCCGACATTATTACCAGCATTCTTTCCCTCTTTTGTGTTGTCCATCCCAAAACATACAAGGAAACTCCTTTGGTGAGTAAAATGCTCTTCAAACTTGGCTTGGCAACTAACCTAACTCAAAAATAAACAGATTTTTTCAGGCATGGAATAGAAATATTATCTAGAGAAGTTTCGAGAGAATTTCACAGATTAGTTTGTATCTCCTCTGTAACTTGAATGTGCATAAAGTAATCGCTTCTGCCAAAATGAAAAACCACTATGAATTAATGCATCAACCTGTCTGATAATATTAATTGGTACATTCATTAGAAGTTTGCTCAGCTGTAATCAGCGTAAATAAAAAGGCTATAGCATAAAGAGGTCATTATATTTTTAAAAAATCATTTCTTTTCTCAAACACGGGAAAGTCAATTTTTTATTAAAAACAAACTTCTCATCAAAGTATTATAAACTGTTTTACATTTAATTAACATTTCTTTAGTGTGTCATTTTAATGAGCGAATTTTGTTTTTGTTTTTTTTTTAAATTTTGGTTTATTAAATAACTTGATTGATACAGAAACCCCTACATCTTCAACTTTTTGTCAGAGTTTGCAAATAAACCACAGCTAAAAACATTACAAAACTTGTTGGGTTTTCTGCTGTTTTCCTTTGTTGAGAACAAGGCTCAATTGCCTTCACAAGAAATATTGACAACTATTTTTCATTGTAGATGGTGTCATATAGCTGGTCTCATTCAAAGAAGCTCAGTGCAAGTGAATGGTGAAAATAATCAGTATGTTTCTTTTTCAACCACATAGGTAACATCTCAATTCTTAGCAAAAATGTCTGAATAAATATTTTCTTGATGTTACACACCACCACTGGATTCAATATATGTCACTCTACCACAATACCTGTCAACTTCAATAACAACAATGCAAAACCTTAGAAGGTTTTACAGCTTTTTCTTACTAGATTAACATGAGCAAAAATACTGTATAATATGAATATTTGGTTAGTATTTCAACTATTCATTATGACATTCAGTATGGTGAAATTATCATGCCCATCTTCAAAAATAATAGGACATCAAAAACATAGTTTCCACAAGTACAATGGAAACAGTTGTTCTAGATATAGATTCCTAATTAAATAAATAAAACAGTTTCTTTGATTTATATGTTATCAGCACACAGGTACACATTCGTAATAATTTTTTTGTGAAATACTCTTTACTCATTTGTTCTGTATAACTGACAAATTACTTTGAATAAAGTACACAGAAATATTAAGCTGAAATCCCAAATATGAGAACAGCTTTCCATGATAGAATTTCTACTACAACATGAGATACATCAATAGAAATCTACACACCAATATAATTACAATGTTGAATTATACATTTCTCTTCAATTCATATACTTGAATATGGCACAAATATGAGGAAATGAGTGACACAGATTGAAATATTACTCTCAACACAGAAAGTAAAAGTATTTTAATGGGCAATCAACTTGAGCAAGAACTCTAAAACAATAATTTTGAAGTACAAAGATCTAAGACATTTTCAAGATATTCATGAGTCCTTTATGCAACAAGATGTTCTTCTAAATACCAGCAAAGTACATTTAAATTAATGTTTGTATCTTATGTTCATTCCCTTTTTCTTTTCACCATAATAATAAGAAAAAATGATCTAAACAGGTTTCTTCAACTGTATTACAATAAAGCTAGCTTTCCAAGGATGAAAATTGCCTATGAATTTTAGTGTGTCAAATAAAAAGGCCAGTCGAATGTCTAATAATATTCATAGAATGCTGGTCCAGGAATTATAAGTTCAGATTTACATCAGATTCCACAGTCACAAAAATTCTTTAAGTGATATCCTCAAGGCAAGCTCATACAGCAAGAAGTCATAAATTTTTACCACCACATAACTTTCCAATGAGAAAATTTAAAAAAATTGAAAATTATACAGTTTTAAATAGTGCAGAATGTGAAAAACACATTATTCAACTCAGAGATAAAATGAACCTACAACAACAATACTCCTCCATGATTAAAAAACTTCAACCCCTCCAAGAGTTGAAAAATTTCTAAATACTTGAAAATTTTGCAAGCAATCTTTTGAATATGTTTGGTGTATTTTCAGTTGAATACCTCCATATCACATACAATAAAATAAAATTTTAGTTTTAAGTAATTTACCAAAGTACCATAAGTAACTAGATGTAGACTTTTATCTGTGTCACATTGGTGTGCTTGGAATTTGGTCAACACTCTTTCACATACACATCAATTCCACAGCATATCAGCTATGACAGAAGTGAGCAATTTCTTGATAAGAAGGCAAACAAGAAGGCATATCAAATATTTCAAATTATTTTTTCATAATATAATACCTTGTTGAAAAAAATAAGTGCATTAAATATTTTTAAAAAATTTATCAGCCCAAAACAAACAAGATTAAAAGAATAATAGAGAAGAATCAAAGCCTTTTGTTCTCTTTATTTCAAAGGCACTGAATGCACAATATTTTCAATTTTTGTAGATCAGTGATTTGTGCACTAGTGGATGTAGAAGAGTTAAAAATGAGCCCTGAAGTAACATGAATGATGTTGAGCCATGCACACCTGTCATATAAAGCGGTTTTGGTCTCTCTGTTAACTTTTCAGAAATTCCCTCCTGAATAATTGCAGATGTCAACATTAAATACCTTTAAAATAAAAAACAAAAAGAAAGAAAGAGAGAGAGAGAAACATAAAGGTGTGCATTTTAAGAAGAAAATCCATTACTAGAACATAACTCATTCACTTTGTATTGTAAGATGCTACAATGAATGAGACAATGATTTTTATAATAAAAATACAGCAAATACACCCATTTATGGCACTTGGTTACTTATATACCATATATACATTTAATTACACAGAACAACTAATACTTCTTTTATCTACCATAAAGTGGAAATTTTGATCCAGCAATAAATATTATATCATCATAATTGGCCTCACAATTCCTTAAAAGTTAATACTATCACTTTTATATGCAAGTGCAATATACTCTAAACTTTATTTGCACATTTACTAGTGTATTAATATTCATATGTACTTCACTTAATACATCATCAGAGATGACAATTTTTCGGTAATGATGATGTGTTTTAATTGGCTTTATTGAAAGTGAATACATAAATGGATAAAAATTCTAATAAATTTTGCACCTTTGACAGAAAGGAGGCCTGATAGTAGGTGTTTACTAGAGGCAATTTGTTCCTTGTCTTTTTTCATACAGCTTATCTCCACGAAGATTGTACCAAGTGACCAAATTTAACTAGTTTTAAATTCTGATAACCTGGAAACATTCTTGTTATAAGTGAGTTCAAAATTTATCAACACCCACTTTGAGAACCATGGTCAATCATGTTTAAGTATGGACTTCCTACACTACTAAATTAATGGCAAATGCTCATCACCTGAGAGATGCATTGAGGCTGCAAGATGCTGATAAATGGGCAGATTACTTGTTTTAAGGCACAAATCTGACAGTTCCATCACAGAGAATTTCAAAGAACTTCTCCTGAATGTTATTAGTATGCTATTAGGTTTCCTTGATCTTTTTGAAAGTATTATTTGTTTGACCATGTCTTTGTACAATCTTAAGGGACATAGGTGTATACACAAGAGTAACAATGTTTGGGCCACTTCCAGAGAATTTCTGGATGTTATGTAATATAATGATTGTTAAAAAAATGTTACATAAAAGGGAAAATTTTGTTACTAAAAATAATGATTATCTCTAACTAATAATGATTTTACAATTCATAAGTTTTCAATGACATTACCACCATCAAGGAGGATCAGACTGGACAGATAAACTGGTCTACAACCTTGAATATATCAAATTCTTGAGAGCTCAGCATGAGGAAAACCCACTTCAAAACTGTTCACGTCCTGGGGGGAGGGGGGTGATTATTGTTCTGCTTTCTATGTGCAAGTGGCCACATTGCATTTTTTATTTATCTAAAATTCTTTTGTTTAATAAAGAAGAAGTAATTTGTTAGGCATCATGCATATTGATTCTACATCGTGCATATTGATTTTTGCCAGCATTTTTCATCAAAAAATGAAATGATCCTTCTATTATTTGTTCCATTTAAAAAATAGCATTCCTTTCATTACATAGAAAGTTATCACAATCAAATAACAATTTGATATTTTCAGATATGAATATGGACCACCTGAATCTAACATTTACACAGCATTTAGTCAGCTCCCTTCTAATGTCAAATCACATGATGATGGTGTCATCAAAACTTTTGTATTAAAGTATCATGAGTTAGACATAAACATTGGTTATGAATGATTAAAGGCATTAGCCACCTATACCATTATGAAATCATTTCTTTCCTGGCACTTCATCCCAATGTTTGCTACATCCACTGATATTTCATAAACTATCCCCATCTCAAAACAATAAAAATGTAAATGAAAGTATAAGTATAATTCCATACATTTTTTTCATAACTTAGTATGAAATCTTCCTGATTATTCTAACAAATTTTTAGAAGACTAAATTTCTATACCAACATTAAGGGGTACCTTCAAATAAAACAGTTTGTACATACCTACTCTCACTGCCCAGCTCAACAAGAACTTTCACACAAAAGGTTTAAGCTTGAAAATTTCCGAAGAGAAGGTGCTGCTATTAAAAATTCTATAAGATTATTAAAAACAGCTACACCATGCATCAGTTCACATAACTCAAATCACTTCAGAAGATACAGTAGCAAATGAACCTTTAAAAGTACACTCTTTCAAAAGACTGGCAGAGATATATATGTATGTATACTTGAATCTATTAATCAGTGTGATTATTTTCTACAATATGTGTCGTCAAAAATGAATTCACACACTGTAACAAGGCAACTATAAGAAATCGTACTTTGTTGACAGTGACAATTTATTTTACAATATACACCCACAATCTACATACCATCACAAAATTTGTGTCACATTACATAGTGCATACATCACGGATTAGATCACATTCAATCACAATCACACAAATGCCTCTGAATATTGTACACATTTTCCATAGGTACAAACACAACCAATTACACAATTATTTGTACATTTCTTATATTTTTCTTGCAAAAATGTGTTTTATGTGTATGTTTTCAATCACTTCAACTACTTTTGGTTCATCTAAGTATTTCACATAGTCAAGGTAAATTCACTTACATATATGATACAAACACATTTCTACGTACATACTTACAATCATTACATTCATTTCAAGCATACATCACAATATCAATCACTTCATTTTCAACGTAATTCTAACATGGTTTTCTTGAAAGAAGAAAGCAATAAATCACTTAATGTAAATTGTGATGAGATGAAGATTGAGAATTGTCAGGACATTTTACATTAATATTAGTGCCACAGCAAATGGAACTAGAGGAAGAATTTTCAAATATTCTTCCTCCCATTTTATTTGACAAGACTGAAGTCTATAATATTAATTTCAAGAACAATTAGAATATTGTTCCCAGTAAGATGACACATAGTCTTACTTTAGAATTCTCAAGAATTCCCAGACAATATATTCCAAATGTCAAGTAGACAGTGTAGAAAATTCTTCACATCACAATCAATGAAATTCTTTCTCATTAAAAATTCAACTTGAATGCAAGCTACATTGTTCACCAACATATCTTTATAAGAGTGTATTAAGAATGAACAAGTGTACACTCACTTTGACATCCGAGAGTAGCTATATGGCTCAGACAACAGGAAAAATTGAATGAACACTTAAAACTACTGAATCAGATAAGTCTTTTCTCTCTCTTTCAATACACAACAACCATCAGTCATTTTTGGTTGAATGAAAAATCACTTTACAAGCTCCCATAATCCTGAGATCATTCTCTCAAAATAAAGGAAGGTAGGAGGCAAGTGGCACTTAAGGATATCTTCACTCCAGATGCAAAGCAGCCATAGTATGTACAAGTAATGTACAATTATAATACACAGAGAGTCTCCTGAAGATGT
This sequence comes from Laupala kohalensis, assembly GCA_002313205.1. Classification (NCBI taxonomy): domain Eukaryota; kingdom Metazoa; phylum Arthropoda; class Insecta; order Orthoptera; family Trigonidiidae; genus Laupala; species Laupala kohalensis. The sequence goes on along the minus strand of NNCF01128341.1, from coordinate 38,820 downwards.
CTCACCGGCCAACTAATCGCATTACCAGTAATATTGTAGCACAGGAACCACTCACAAGTTGCCATAAAACTGGAACAGTAGCTATGGTTTGCGCACTATTGTAAGTCAATTCTTCATTTTTCAGTACTTCATTTGGATGTTTGTTATCATACTCATCTGCAAAATATACATCAAACAATTAAAATAGAAAAGGTTTATATATCAGGACTAGTACAAGGAAGGAAAAATGTAAATAGGTAGCTAACTAACTGGCTAGCTAGAACTTGTAAGAAGAGTAAGTTGCCAGAATGATGACTGAAAGTTTGCAAATTACATAGTAGTGAGGTGCAAACACGTGCAACCAAGTGTAAAACTGATTTTTCGTTCACTCAAAAGATTTATTCCCAATCATTTATATAGCCAGGAGAAAAGAATTTGAATAGGTACAGTTTTGCATCCAGCCTTAATTTTGTTTTCCCAAGAAAGCTGCAAAGTAAGAAATATAATTGTTCATCTGATCAATACAAACAAATGATTGTGAAGACATTTGTTATTATATACATACACACACAAAATAATGGTAAGATAAGTATGGAATGTATAGTTGTGTAATTTACCATACACTGGATACATTGTTCACTTTTATGTCTATAGAAACTCGAGTTCATCAAGAAGCTACTTCATAGTAGTATCAGAGAGTGACATGGCTGCATCAAGAAGATAATAGAAAACTAAATCTACAAGTACGTTTCAACCTATACTAACACTACGACATAGTCGAAAAATAATTTTCAAATGTTATCTACAATTTTGTGATGAATGTTTATTTCACATTTAATCTTCAAAACAGTGTTCGACAATATTAAAATGTATGAAATTGCATTTGCAAAAGCAAAACAATATATGTACAAATAAATGTTCAAGTATACTATAATATCATGTTTTAAAACGTCTTTTCTGTAATACATATTTGTTTGAAAGTGCATGTTATGTTAAAAATTATTTAAAAAGTTATTTATCGCACTAACTCTAGTTTAGTAGAGTAGTAATATTGTTGTATGATTTAGAACAGCGCCGTACAACTAGATGCCCACGAGTTCTAGTGAATGCGCATTTTAAATCAATTTTTTTCATAAAATGTGTGTTTGTAGGGGGGGGGGGTGCACAACTTAGTGTTATAAGTCTATGCTGTCAGAATTAATATTTTATGTGACATGTCCAGTGAGAGAAAACAAAATTTTGTATGGAATTACCCAGTCATGCGTAACATTAAGAAAATATTTTATTATAATACTAAATATTAAAATACTTTTAAATAAAGAAATACACTATTTAATTTTCCAGCTTGAAATAATATAAATTTGTAGATGAGAATCAAAATATCGCGTTACAAATAAATATGACCCATTAGTTTTATTCGTCGGGCAACATTTTGCCTAACCCCACTCTGTGCCGACCCGATCGATAAAAGGTGTAAAGAAAATGGCTCACAGGTCAAGATAAGTTGGACAGCGCTGATCTAGATAACAAATTGTTAGATTCGCATACACTGAATAAAAGACAATTTATAGTATATATATATTTTAGTCTCTCTCTCCCCCTCCTCTCCCGGTAAAACGTGTTTACTGTTTCAAGAGTTTTGAAAATCAGTTAGCAAGGTAAATAAACCAAGTAGAGGGAGAATTCAATTTGGAAAACTGAAATGAAACATATGATAAGGATAAAATTGATACAAGATTGAAAAAATTGCACAAGGCAAGAAATTGGATGTAACTGGAGTTAAATTCCATTGAACGTCTGCATACAATGAATTCGCATTTAAGAAACACAGTTTACGATATTTTTGACACAGACTTTTAATAGTATAAGAGAAAAATTTCTGCAATGGTGTTGCCTCACTCATTACGTGCAATGGTATTGATCTATTATCTACAAACTTGAAGGGATATATTTTCTGAATAGATCATTAAACCAAAGGGACATTAGGACGAAAGATGAGATAAGAACTGATGTGATCCTTGTAATGATGTTTCTTGAAGATAAAGAAATCTTTATTGCACGATAAATAAACAAAGGAAAAAACAGGGGGAAATGAAAATTTACTAGATATTTATAAAATTGAGGAAATTAGAAATATAAGAGGTAATATATTTAAAGATATCAAATAATATTCATTGATAAGTCTTGCCTTCCTCCTAAAATATAGATTTTTGCTGGATATAATGAACAAAATTTTTCGATTGATTACCCTGGACACAATGAACAAAATTGCTTTATTTCTTCCATCTATGTGTTTTACCTTTTAATGAAATTATAATACATTAATTCATAATAAGGAAAACAAATTATGTATACTTCATTCAAGAATGTGTGCGAATGACACAAGCTATTAACTTTTTCATTTATCTATTTAACTTATTAGATCATAAATTAAGTTTATGATCAAATTATTTGAGACAAATTGTGACAAACAATGAAAGCTGTGATTGATACTCATACTCACTTGTTTTCTTTGTAGTAGACTTTATGTTATAATTTGGCATATCTAATTCTTTTAATGACGTGGGACGTGTGCTTGTGGGATGAGACGCTGTACTCATTGTGGTACTAACAGACGGAGGAGTTTCCATAGAAGCAATATTTGTAGTTGTGGGTGAGTGTTGAGCACTCGCTGTAAGAGAAAAGAGAGTACATTATTAAATAAAACATAACATAGGATTCTTTATGCAAACCTTTACATAGGTAAAATTCCTTGTTTTTCTCAAGTAAGACAAGATAACAGGAGACAAAAGTTATAATTAATGTAGTAAATAAGTCACGTCAGAAAAGAATTTCACTCACGGCAATATATTTAACTCACTTTGATTTTGTACATCAGAATGTTGGCAGCACACTTTGAACACCACTTTCATATTGTGCGTTGAGCAGCGGCCACCAATTCTCCGATGCAAATCATCTTTTGATGATGTTGCTGGAATAAAATAATAGACATATCACATTCGTAATTCGATACATCATTTTTTGCTGAAAATCTAATGTATGACTTATTTATGTTATTAATAGCGAAAATAATTTGTTGAAGTGCTGAACTTGTGGGAAGAAACAATTCAATGTGTTACAACGCACGTCCAAAATAGGGACGCATTAACTGACATAAATAAATTCACGTATATATCTGTGCTCTGTGTGTCAAGTGATAAGTCCTAAGCAAGAGAGATTTTTTGCCAACGAAATGCCTTACAACCACACAAGTTTGTAACCACATGTCCTACACAATCAGTTATTGGTTATTTATCTGCGACACTAATGGAGTACAAATGAATAATCAGTTAAGAGATCGAAATTAACTTAAATTACTATACACACATTTATCAGTACGTGGCGAGTGCATAGACTCAGTTCAACCGATTTTGGACTTAACACACTTTACGTACAGATATATGAAGCGGTGAAAGTAATAGTGGAGTAACTCAATGTAATTAAATTTTGAAAAATTAAGTGTTTTATAAGAACTGTACAAATTCAATAACATGTTCATTATATGAAGATAAAACTGCTTTGTAATAGGTTTAATTAATTTTTGTTAAATTCTGAAGGATTACTTTAAGGGTGATTTTTAAAGGCTGAGATACACCGCTTTTCTCTTCAAGAGTTACAGATTCAGCAGATGTTAAATAGGGAAAATTGGTATAACATACAGGTTACACCAATTTTCCCTCAAAGGAGTAACAGGTTTAGTAAGATAAAAATATATGTGTGACTCATTGGGCTCACTTAAATTATCCATCGTAACATCAAGTTCATTTTACCCATCTTTACAATATGCACTATAATGAAAATAACAGAAAATGTCTAAAAGGTGGAAGGAAATATAGTGTAAATCAGACTTCCACCATTGTTCCCACAAATACTACAAACATTTGCCTCGCAAGTAAAACTTGTGCCGCTAAATAGGCAGCTAACAAGAAAGTTATGGTATGCTACACTATTTCATCTAATAGATTTTACTACGGAGAATACAGTTATGACCTTAACAAAACTTTTTTTTTTAGTTATACCACTTCTCCTTTCACCGCATCGCACAATGGAATTTGGTGCAATTTTATGGCTATTTACGATTCTATAAGAATACATTTTCACTAACCAATACGAATAAAAGGCTTCCGTTCTAACATAAGGTACTATTTTACAAAATACAAAGAAATGTAATTTTTTGTTTTCATTTCTTTTCTTTCGGTGGCTGGGGCAGACATGAAGCTGGAAGCAACCCCCAAGATCCGCCACTACATTTGATGGTAAATTCATGAAAAATGATTTTTTTCGTACGGTCACACTTCCAGATCATTTGTCCAAACTTTAAACACATATCAGAAAATAAATGGATATTGTGTTGGTATAAACAATTGAAAATTGCTATGAGACATACTTCCGAGGGAATTAAACTGTCTTCAGTCAAGTTAATAAATAACTGTAACCTAAAAAAATAGTTACTTTTTCTTCCAATTTGGATGGAATTTGATTATTTAACTTCAAAAGATGGTATCGAGAAGTGTAAAATAATATTTTGGGCAAACTTTATTTAGAAACCAGAAAATCTTTTATTTTTCCATTCAAATTAAAGATTGATTCTTCTATTTAATTGAGAGAAGGCAATGGCATTATTGAATGAAGTAAATTCTCTCACTGGTCTTATTGATCAAATAGAGTTCAGATAAGAAAGAAATCGTTTGTAATGGGATTTTATTATTGTTATTGCCCTGATACAGTCAACGATCTTGAAATTGCAACCTTTGCAAAGCAACGTCTTACAATTAATATCCCTGTTCAACATTTCATAATTGAAAGGAAAATTTTAAGTATAATTGCTAGGTCGCAGTCAGACGATGCAGTTTTTCGCTTTTTTTTTCTATTATGATTAGGTTTGATTAAAGTTTATTATAGCATCATATCTAAGTCTCCATTTCCAAGAATCAAGGAATCATAGCAGCGACAATTTCATGGTATCAATCTTAATTTGAGCACCTACTCTTATGACTTTTTCTATTTCTTCTTTCTAATAAATTCACATTAAAATTTTACCTAACCCTTTTCACAATATTCCCAGGATCTGATAAAAAAAATTGCAAGCCGTTTGGAGTGAGATTATGGTAAAAGAAAAGGTGAATTTCACAGTTATTTCATGTATTTCAAAGTAACAACTTGGACGTGAATTCGGCTCGGTTTAACCGAGGGGGTTAATAATTCACATTTGATCTTCTGGGACGAAATAGAAAAAATAGTGTTTGCGTAAAGAAAAGTCAATATGATACACGAGGGACACCCTATTATCCACGTTATATGAAAAACATATTTCAAGTGAAGTTTATGTCATGCATATATTTCTTCCATGTACCCTACATGTGGAGAAGATGTGAGACAACTTTCGCTCAGGTGAAAATGGCGACGAGCTGGGGATCGAACCCGGGACTCCTGCATTGTTCGCAGGAGTGTTAACCACTACATCACCTGTTCGTCTTCCATAGCTGTACACCATTTCCACCCAGACCTAAACCCCGGAAGACCTGAGACACATCCCCATACAGGAGATTAATGAACCAGGGGGCACACAATACTGTGTGCACTTTAGTACCGGTTTCACATGTACCTGTGTGTTAAGGTTCGTTATGCATATATACAGGGAATTATGTCTGGGTTGAAATGGTTTACAGCTGTGGAAGGCGAACGGGTGGCGTAGTGGTTAACACCCCTGCGATCAATGCGGGGGTTCCGGGTTCGATTCCAAGCTCGTCGCCATTTTCACCTGACCGAAAGTTATCACAAGTTTATATGTCGTTTCATGGAAAGTGTTTCGACGCTTATTGAATGGTGATATTTCCATGCTTTGTGAAAATATAAATAAAGAAAACATGGGAAAGCCGAAATTAATACATCAAAACTTTTCTTTCTAATATCTCAAAAACGAAAAAAAAATTGAACATCTAATTTTAAACAGAATGAGACAGACTTTAGACTATTAACGCCTATATGGTGTAAGACTGAAGGAATTTGCACGTTTTAAGCACATTTTTAACAAATTTATTTTCGGTAAATTTTTTAGTTTCATATATTTTCCATAGTGTAATATATTTTAAAATATGGTTAATTCCTAATCAAGGAAAAGTTTTGTTAACTTGCTGATTTTTTGGAATATAACGATTTTTTATTTAATGAAAAAGAAAAAGTCGAAATTCCAAAATGTGCCGAAAACTCATTTTCGAATTGTTTCCGAGACCATTCCAATGACTCCTCAACGAACTTTCTACGACGGCGGCAAGTACCTCGTAATTTACATCAGTGAGAGTGTATCAGCGAGTATCAGATTCAGCTTTATGTACCTACTGGAAGAGGAAAAAAAATGAACACAATGATTCCGTAGTACTAGAAGAGGAAAATTTTATTGGCATACACACTAGACAATACACAACAAACGATCATATCCTCGGAGCCCTACGTGCCGATATATAGTCTACAGAACGTGTTAGCAATCAGTATTAGCACCCTGTGTAGCTTACTTGCGAAGCAATGCAAGTTGTAATTATGGTTGGAAACTATCATAAAGGTCACAAATATCCTCCGGGAGAATAGACTGCCACGCAAATTTCTCCTAGTGTCGAGGGTTGGCAAAGTTTTTTGTCGGTGCTTCAGAACGAGCAATATGGCGTTTCATCCAATCCCAAACATACTTTGTCGGAAAAAGATATAGGGATTGTGATGCGTCAGGGTAGTCGATTTTCACCTTGTATAGGTAAAATATTTGGGAGAGTAATGCATATGATATACAAACGGGCTATTTCCAAAAAGTGTATAGGTGGAAATCTACATTATGACCGCGCTTTTCGGTTATGTAATCAATAATAAGGATGCAGAAGTCTTGGTTTGACAACAGTACCTAACACATCACTGCCATGTAGTTTTGTACAGGAGGCGAGGATAAGAGTTGGTGACATGCACGAAAAAAAAACTTGAGGTCCGATTAGCAGAAGCTCCGGGAAATACTATCGACTTTAAGGGGAAGAGACGTGGTGATATGCATGGACAGTAACGTATGGACTAAATTATTAGATGGCAAATATACAACAAAACGGGGAAGACAGCTCGATAAGTTCATGATACAAGAGGAATTGACACGGCAAAATGAGTATGGAAGATGTTCGACGGGAGTAATGGACAGTCTGTGATTGATATTGTAATATATGAAGTTGGTAGCATTTTATGAGACTGTTGGTGACTGTTAGTAACAGTAAGTAAAGTGAGTGAGATGGAGGTCGCACGTTACTGAGTTTTATTTGATCCCGTGTCCTTTATCGCATGGTAGATACTGCAGATATAACGTTAACAACACGTCTGAAAGGAAGCATGGTTGAGTCACGGGCTATACGGAGAGGGTTGGGAAGTGACCATAAGGGTGTTGAAACATGTATTGGGGTTAGACAAAAGAATGGACCAAAAGGACCACAGACGGTATCTTATCGGAATTTGGACTAGAATGAACTGGAGGGACTGAAGAAAAAAATCACTAGAAAATGCGAAGGGAGGCATAAAGGACCGAAGACAGACCACAGACATGTACATAGATGCAATACAAATCAACTTTTCAAAAGTAAGTGCAAAATGTACAAAGCAATGAAGAGAACGGACGGGCCAGGAGAAAAAGTTGTGGTCATACCTATCAAAAATTTTAACGACAAGGTTTTTGAAGACAAATAATTCAACATAAAATATTATATTTTCAGCGATAAAGATAGAAAGCACGTTTACTTTTATTAGGATCTATTAATGTGAAATATGTATGGAGGTATTAGCATTTGGCATTGCATTACCTTAATTTATTTTATTCGCTTTACACATGGCTTAAATAAAAGCTTTTTTAAAAACAAAGTTAATTTGTCGCAATAATTAATCTTGATGCATCAAAACACTCCAAGATCACAAATAATACTGACAGTTGAGTTTTGACATTTACTCTATGTTGAAAAATAGAATAATTTTGAGTTCATGAGTAAAAGATGTAACAGGGTGACCCGTGACGTAGTGCCTAACGCACTCGCCTTCTTCATCTGGGAACGCGGGTTCAAACCCGGTCCGATCCAAGTAGAATTCGAGGTGGTGGACGGAGCGGTGTTCGTGGCAGGTTTCTCGGGGTTCTCCCGTTTCCTCTGCCTACCATTCCACCACAACATTCACTCATAATCATTCACCCCCATATCATTCATTAACCACACGCACCCGGGGAGGTGCGACAGGAAGGGCATCCGGCACCCTGAAATTCCCCAGCCAGCCAAATCAAGTATCTCTCCCCCCCCCCATCTGCGCCGACCCTGTCTAGCACGGGATTAATAAGAGCGAAGAAGAAGAAGAAAGAGTAAGAGATGTAAAATCACATAGATAAGTAGAAAAGATTACCACATGCCAACTGTAAAGTATGTTTAGATTTTGTTGAAGTTATAGTTGATGTCGCTGCGTTTCGCTAATCAGCAACTGCGTTTATAAGCCAGTAAAATTAGATCGAGAAAAAAAAAGATTTCCAGGTCGTAATTCAGGGAAAGCTGGAATCCGCTTTAATGCCCTTAGTTGATGCTTAATACAAGTTTTCATTGTCACACGAGGTGTCACTCTTCTAGTTCAAAGAAACAGCAAAAGGTTTACCCTTTTTTGTTTTCCACTAATGAATACTAAACCACCCTTCCTTGTAAAACGTTACAATTACAAAAATTAAAGAACTTAAATTCTGCATGAAACAAGATCCTCTTCAGTTGAGCAGTATTTAGTCGTAATCGACATTTTTAGCACTTCGGATAAAAAATCACACTTCTTGACTTTTCAAACGTACCTAACTTTCAAACGCCTTTTTAAATAAAAACACTTATGGAACAAAAGTTGTAGAGAATTACTTTCCACGGCTAATAATCACATATATTTTAAAATTTGATTAATTGTAAGTAAATTTATGTCTATAAAACCAAAATTGAATTTTCACTTGTTCGTAAACCTTGCATACAAATGATTTGAATTTCATTGATTGATGGTGAATCGAATTTAATTGTATTTTTATTGTTTTAACCATTCATAAAAAGAAATATCATATTAATGATACAAACTAAATTACAGTGGTAAATTCGGGATATACCTGAGAGGGAGGGTTAATATACCCCCGAGAAGGGACTAATTAGGAGCCGCGCGCGTTCCTCGCGCATAATGAAACAACCATTTGCTTTAAATGTAATTTTAGAAAGTAACTCGCGGAGTTGAAATAATAACGATTTGTAATGTGAAAAACAGGCATTAAATATCACAACGTTTCAGTCTGAGGTGTGTGAGTGGGCGGGAGAGCTAACGATCTCTTAGCCCTGGATCGGCCTGTGTGACATTAATTTTATCAAAACTCAATCTATATATTTCCAAAAACGCATAAAGATAATGTTAGAGTTAGGGGAAAGTCCTAAAATATAGACCACATTAATTGGTCTTATAACATATACAAAATAAACTTACGGAATTTGACAACAGCTACCTCCTTCAGTTCACGCTTTAAATACTAAGCCAACAGTTTATCTATAATTTAACTGAAATTAGTATATTTATGAAAAGAACTGAGCGGTTAATTTTCACTTAGCCAAGAAATAGTCTTCCAGCAGCGACCAGTAACAATTTGTATAATATAGGTATGTTACATGACTTAACAAGTTGAAAATCGAATCACAAATACTTCATACAAAATCATTCTACCAAAGAAAATGCCTAGATAATGTGTCAAAGCTCTTTAAAGGGTTTTAGTCTCGGGACTTCTAAGAGACAACTCGGGATGTCACACCATGAAGTTATAGTAACTGCTACCCGGCAGTTTTCTTCTGTTAATCGTGAGGTATCTTCCGTAATCAATGGAAAAAACAGCACAAACTCTTTCTTGTTGAGGGTCGTGAATGGACTATCCAGATCGACCATGTATGAAACTAGGTGTTTTTAAATATCAAAAGGTTTTTTAGAATTTTCCATCAAGGACTGCGATTAACTGTGTCACAAAATCTGATGGCTCCGAGATTGTCTCCCAACGTGCCTCGCAAAACACGCAAGTTCCTCAGTTGTCTGCTAGGCGATCATTATCGAAATTGTAACGGTTCCCACCGTTTTCATGCTTTTCTCCGTCTTGTTTCTTTTTATTTTCTACTTATACCAACTGTTTTATCTTGAAAAGACATAAGATAACGATTGTTTTATTTCAAATTAATTATTAGTGGGAGTACATGAAGATTATTACAGAGACCATCCCACGAGAATGTATGTCCCTGTGCNAAATTAATTATTAGTGGGAGTACATGAAGATTATTACAGAGACCATCCCACGAGAATGTATGTCCCTGTGCTGAACTCCGGAAGCGGTGGGTCAGTAAGTGGTACGCCAAGTCATCCCGGGTTCGATTCCCGATGGGACCAGAATATTTGCAGCTTTTCACATTCATGTCCCAGTTCATATAGCTGTGACTACTGAAAACAAACCTTCCTTCCTCTATCCAGCTCCTCCTAGTATCAGTAACTCTTAACTATTACTAACTACTTCTACTAACCCCTCCACGTGGACCAAGTTGTTGGTAAACCCAGCTAAGCGGCCCACTTACTAACAGTGGCCTACCACCCAAGTCCTAACTCCTATCGCTCCATGTAGATAAGTTTCAATAGAACGCTACATTTATAATTTACAAATATAACAATATAAGTGGTTCGCGCTAAACCCTGAAACTTTCGCTATAGAACATAAGTATTGAAAATGATTAAATATTTCATGGGGAAAAAAGGTTTTTCTTAAAAATTGATAGATCTGAAAGAATGTTAAAAATCTGTAAGATTCACTAATGAAAAATATATGTCATGAAAATACCTACTGCTGTAATTTTTTAAAGAAAAGGCCATTAAAAATTTGGTTTGAATATAAAACACGAAAGGAACGACATTTAAAGAGATACTTCCTAGACGTTCATAGACGTGGAGTGCCCTATACAACAAAAAATATATCAATATCTAGAAGCGCCTGTTCTTAAACCAGTACTTTTGGCCAGGTTTTGGGGGCAAATTCTCCTTTGTGCAACGCCTCAATATGCGCGATTCCATTGTAACGGGTGGGACAAACGCAGCGGTTTTTTAACGGCTAATATCACAAACAGTTAAATTGAATGTGAAATGAATCTTGGTTGTTGCGAATTATGCTCTCTTATTGTTTTAAAACCATGTTGGGTTATGAAGACATGATCATCCTGCCGATAGTACTTAATATTTAGTCATAAATCGTCATCCAAGATTGTCATGGGTGGGACATGCGTAATGTTTTTGTGAATTAAAATCAAAATGTTCGTAATAACATTAAGTTAGATTAATAGTTAATATATTTTGAACCCATTTTTTACATTTAAATAACCAAACAAACTTTCCCTCCAAAAAACATAAGAGTAGACATACCTCACAACCTTGAATAATTATTTTACCTAAAAACAAATCCCACAATCCATTTGCTTTCAAAAATATCTTTATATCCTTAATTCTCCTTAATTAGAATGTTTCTAAATTGTTTAAATAATAAATAAATTTATTGTTAAAAAACAGTACAAACTGCGTATGACCACGTGGAGGACAATAAACTAATTTACTCTCCGGAAGCAAGCAAGGGACCATCCCATCAATTCCGATCAAGGGCCCTAAGGCAGAGGCGGATTCAAAAATTTCAGCAAAAGTTCCTAGATAAGATAAAACGTTAGCTGCGAGTAATTTTATTTCTGGATTCAGCAATATAGTGAAAACTAGTTCCTGTCGTGATCTCCACAAGTTCTTCGGAACCAGCAAACTCACTGACAATTTTTAGTCTGCAAATGAATAGGATTTGAGTCTCATTTTCAGAATCCGAATAAATTAGCGAATATAAAGTGGTTTAGCTTCAAAAACTTGCATTTTGTATCTTAAAATAGCTTCTGCTATTTACTAAACGACTCTTGTTGAAAACATTAAATGCATGCATGCTTTGAATACCTTTTTTTCGTCACAGACTTACAACATTTATGTCAAATATGTCTATTTTTATCTGTGATGTCTTGTTAAAAGGTAAAAATTTATTCCACAAAATGTACGTTTGACACATTCAATCCTCTGCATTACTGATAAGGACTTTCTTTTGCATCATTCCACACACTACTGTTTGCAATATCGATGCAAGTTTTTGTGATACTAGCGCATCCTTCCCGATTAATATTGAGAAATACCTCACCAATCACTTCAAAGTCTACCAGCATAAAGCGAAGGTTAGTAATTTAAACCTTTTCTTGAACTGTCCTGTTACACCACACCACAAGCCAAGATGCGATGTGGGTATTTTTTGGGTAGAAGCGGGATTCAACCATAAACCACAACCTTTATGGTAGAGTTCGCTGCCACCAGCTTGGTTTCTCAAGCAATCAAACATACGTGTAATAATAATAAAATATTCCTTTAATACAAGTTAAATTGAAATCTGCGTATTTACAAATTTGAACGAACTCTCAAATCATAAATACAAGTTTGAATTTGTTATTACAGAGTTATTGCTATCTGAAAGCAACAATTACACACAGATATAAATACTGGTGTTATCAATTAATTCGGAAATCTACCCAGATCATCCGAATCTCAAAATTTTACAAGTTGCTATCCCGAAATAACTGTTCCAAGTTACGTCATTCGCGCCTAATAGCAATGTAATTGAATTACCGCAGCAATTCTCAGTGGTCTGACGACCAATACTAACGAGGTCACATCTCAGTGCCCGGGAACTTCCTAACACTTCGCAGAAGTCTCAAGTCTGAGGATCTTCAATCCTCCCAATATATACAGAAGCGGAGGTCACGTGATCACGTCTTCGCTACCACGCTGAGCACTCTACATCATCTTGGTCACCCCTCAGCTTCTGAGAACACGGTGTCTTTACCGATATGCCAGCGTCCTTCTCGGGATGGCCATTATTTTCAGCATCCGGTGGAATTTTCCATTTATAAGTCTTTCTATAGGGGTTTTTCCGTCTCGCCTCGGTATACATGGCGAACAAGTCCCTCTTACAGAAATATTACAAACCAAGCAAAGACAAGCACTGCTCACATCCTTCGGCCGACATTCTTCGAGCGCATTGCTCCTTCCAGGAAAAGCAAGGGAATGGTCTCAGAAACAATGAATGAAAAGGTGGTCACTTTTCCTTATTTAGCGGTGCCTGGCCCGATCCGTAATCTTCTTAGGAATGTCCGGTTAGCAAAATGCTTGAAAATGTTAATATTTCACAAATCGATAGACTGCACTGGTCCTGATGTTACATGCCCTTAGCAACCATTAGAAAAGATTAACTTTATTTAATTAAATTGACATTAAAAGTAAAAAGTCAGGCTTGGCATATCTTTCTTAGTTTTTCTTAGTCATCTTCAAACGCGTATCTTCAACCTTTCTCGAAGTTGTCTCAAACGTTCTGCTGACGCCCTGGTTTCTAGGAGTCGAAAAGTCATTGCGATGCCCGACATTACTAAAAAACTGAATATTAATATTTCCCAACTGCTTCACTCAAGATGTGAAGTTAGATAACAGAACATGACCTGAAAGTCGCGATATAAATTGAAAGAATGAAATAAATTGTCGTATTAAGCGGACAATTTGTGAATGTTTTCAAATCCATACATCGATAATGCTTGTATGCACATATACTACAACAAATCTGGAATTTTAACGTAATCACTACTTTACAAAAGTCAAGTTCAAAATGTTTGAAAACGACCTCCTCCTAAACGCTAATTTTCGCGAATATTCTTTAATCAACCTACTCTGAATCTTACGAATTAGAAACTTATCGTATTTACACGAGCTAAGTCACCAACACTCAGCTAGTTATGAATACACGTGTAATGATATTCGGGTATATCTATATTTAATGCTCTAATCTAGGGAGTCTGTTACAATTTTTTAGAACATTTCTACGAAGTCAAATGGAACGTATATGCCCTTTAGTGTTCCGAGAACCCAGAGATATTGCACACTATCATCGAATTGTGTTTTGCAGTGTGTAATAATTCAAAAATCAAATCTCTTTTGTGCAAAAATTTAATTCACTTTAAATCACCATTCCGGCAATGCAAATGATAACCAAAATTGATACTTCATTAGGCCTAGGAAACGTGAACATAATTTCACACCTTTCAAGAATACATTTCTAGAACAAACATAATTCCACAGAACAGGTCAATGTAATGACAAAAAACACTCCATTTTTGCAGATTTCAAAATCGGAACGTAGCATCATAATGTCTCTTGTATCCTCATCATTCTGGAGTCATTCACACATCAAAATATTCAAGGGACGGATGTCGTGAATCCAGTGTTGACTGAAGTTGCATTGGATCCAATCTTCCTCAAAGAATTCGGTGGAAAGATTTTGTATGGCTATTACAAACTTGGGTATATCGTTGAGTTTTCTTTTCGAGATTTTTTTTTCTTTTTTCGTTCTTGTACCTGAGTTACTTTATAAGAATCAGAATTTAAAATTATTTTGGTTATTTGTATTGCTGCACATTTTATAAATACTCTTAATGCTTTATTTTTCCAAATGAGTAATATTGCTTTGCAAAATTTAATAAGGAAAATACTACTTCATGCACTAATAAATAATTCCACTTCACCTCTGAGAACTGTTATTCCAAGAACAGATACATTGCAAAAATGTCAATTTTCACAACACCTGTCCCTCGGCGTACGAGGGCGCATGCTCAGATTTCATTTCGGACAATTCACAGGACCTACCCTCATCTAATGTACCATACAAGACTTTTAACACTAAATAAATATCCGCCAGACTTATTGTATTCAACGTTAATGCACTTAATGTTTTGTCTTAAACAGGACTGAAATGGAGATGAGTAAAATCAGTACATACTGAACTTTTATTTCATAATTAATTCAGATTGTCATTATTGGTTCGCGAACAGCAAAGAAAAACCAGATTCTAATACTAAGAAGTGATCTTGGGAGCATACTTGAATTAATTCATATCGTTATGTTTTTCGTGGTACTGTTTTCGTAAACTTCCATGTTTTTCCAAAGAAATATACTTTCACTACACGATTTGAAAGATTAAAATCAATTTCAAAAAGACGGCAGATGTGACTACTGTTATCTTTAAATGTACTTCTCAGTAAAAATAGGCTCGAAAAGTTTGAGAATGTAATATTTGTTATTCACGTGGCACAATCAATGATAAGTAATAAGTTGTCACAAATTTGCCTACTGTCAACGTGTAACGGTGGAGAAACATTATCTCCGCGGATTGACTATGAGCGTTCTTGGCAGAGCACCACGACACGAAGTCGAGTTATAGTTGAGAAAGTCCACCTCTATTACTCCGTGCGACAAAAAAATTAGGTGTACCCAGAGTTGCCCGGTATACGCTAATTATCGTTTTGTACGATAATTTAGCAATGTGTGCGACGTACGATTTGACTTTGTACTACAAGGTCAATTGTACGATAATTTCACTGAAGGGCATGTCCATGACTAAAAAGACAGAAACACGATTTTTTCCAAATTTAATATTACATCAAACACCTACTCTGCTACATTTACGCAGAGTATATTGTTAGATGAGAATTGCATCTTAAACACTATGTTACGCTGATAGACCTCATCAGATCATCGATAATGTCATCTAACATTGTGCCTAAATGAGGCTGAGTTGGTTGGTGTTTGATTTCATTTATATTACGGCGGGAATTCTCAAGAATCGACGTTTTTTTTTCAGGTTCAGATACCTTAATCGTTTAAAACATTGGGCCGGGGAAGCTTAAAGACAAAGAATCATGTCCTGCTTAGAAATTAGCTTAAATTTTAGTAAAAAGTTACGTATTTTTAGCAAGTTATTTTGTTGGTAAATGTTGGAAGCATGGAATTACCCGATGGAAACAACGTGGAATGGTATTACGGATCGGTGAGCATCCATCACTATTTTATTCTATATCATAACTATTTAATTTTCTGCAATTAGCGAGGTTCAAATTTAGTTACACAAATAATCAATTATACGTGAAAGAGTAATATTATTATTTTTTTGTATGCCTCTCCACTATTTTAAGATGTGTATATTTTTATCTCTATTTACTTAATTTAAAGTAATGTTATACTTAGGGGTGAGTGGAGTAATAAGATGCGAATGGGATAATACGACAAATTAAACAATTTTTATGTAATGTAAAGAGTTCTTAGATTCCTTATTGTTTTTTCTTTTTTTAGATTCTTGGACTCATAAATAAAATTACAAGATAAAATTTATCTTATTTTTATATGATATATATTCTAAGCTCTTTATATGCGTTTGAAAGGATGAATGGGAAATGTCCCTTCTTTCCTTACAAGTTTAATTTTTTTACTATTACAACGTAACGGAATAAATTAAAAAAATATTTAAAATTGGTTTCATAATATTTTGGAACAATATTAGTGTTAACTAATAAGATAATGGCGTCATTGTCAGGGGCATATGTAGGTGGGATTGAACGCGCCCTGGGTCTTGTCCTATAAGCAACTTCCAAATAGATCACCAAGAATTGTAGAAACAATTCAATTTGAAGTTTAATATACTCTAAATATTCCTATAATAGTAAAATAAATCATATACATTTTAGTAAGATAAACCTTTTATCAACCTCAAACTCAAATTTTATAGCAGTATTGAACTTATCAGCATATTTAAAATCAATAATCAGTACTAAATCCATAGAACTATGTTGCTCAAAGAAAAGTTTTTGGTTGTACGAGAAGCAGACCAATACTGATCTGTTATTCAACTGTGTTCATTCAGTTACTCATAACACAGTGTATAAACGGAAAACCAAATAATACCAAACGGTAAATGTCTAATACGTTTTAAGTCATTGGTAAATAAAACTTAAGTTATGATATAATACGTGAAAACAGGATGTACGATAATTTCCACCAAAATACGATAATTTAGGACGGCTTGTACGTACGATAATTCTCATTTGAAGACCTGGCAACTCTGGGTGTACAGACAAACCGAGACAAACGGTGATGCTCGTATTGCCAGATCACGTCCAATGAGTTTTATGGGCATGATAATATTTTTAGGTATACGATTTTAACGATACAGAGGAAAAGAAACTAATTTGTGAGGAAATTTTGCCACAAAGGAAAAACTTTTTACACACCAGGAGCATTACATGGCAAGAAGATATAGTTTCTGGGAGGAAGGTCATGAAACACCAGCTCTCATTCCCCAATGTTATGGGGAAGTGGAATATATGCCATGGCAAAGTCACTGTTTCTACAAATAAGTACAACTGGATTTTTAAAAAACTGCAAACTTCTTGAAACCGAAAAAGAGTACAAAAGATTCATCTGTAATACTTTGAAAACAGAAGAAATAAGAGATAATAAAAGAATAAACAGACTCCTCAAATTGGTGGGTGACTACTTCAGTTTCCTTTCGAGTGAACAAGAAATTTTCTCAGTTGAAAGGATTTTCACACAGAAGAGGTGATTGATTTCACTCTAATGTATCGAATGAAGAAATTCACTCCAGTACAATGGGACGCGGGAACGCCGTTAGGGGTAAGGTTTGCACGCTTTCAGTGAACACTCGTTCAGAGTGTCTGGTATTCTAAACAAATACCCAAGAACGTGGCTCAAGTTTAGACCAAGATTTACAATTACAAAATAAACTTTTGCACTTATGCTTATTTATGTGAATGATAAATTGAAAGGCGTTTCTATGTTTCAATTTATTATTCTTTGATAATGTTGCTAACGCTCCACAATTACCAAGTTAATTTATGTGACATTTTCTTTTCTATGGATTTTAACATCATTTTAAAGAAGGTTTACCAGGTATCAGGTCACGGGAACAGCTATTTAACTAAAATTTCAGATGATATATCATCAGGATTAGTATTGTTAGGAGCGCACCTTTTTTCGTAGGGAAATTAAAGCTCTTCGGAAGGATACAACAGTGTGAAATTGTCTCTCTTGATAAGATGAGAAGCATGTTTTAAGCACCTTATTTCCCTTTTCCGAGAACTTTTCCCCCAACCGTGCCCATAATTCCCTATTTTCCCTTTTACTGTAGCTTTTCAATAAGCTTCTAGAAAACATTTCATCATTTTAAGCAATATAACGTATGATTTTTATTAAATTTATATATGGCTTCGATTCAATATCAAATATTTAAGTAACTTTCAAGTAGTCTCTTCAACTTGCAGTAAATATGCGAATAGTAAGCCTATCTACTTTCAGTAAACGCCGGACTGAAAACATACCTGCAACAATGGAAAGTAATTAAATGTAAGCCAACTCCTCTTTCTCCCACTTTATCGAAATAAATAACCGCAACAGTGGTTGTCACAATGAATTTCATTGTATCTTTTATCACTGGAATTAGTTGTCTGTTCGTGAACGAAAGTTTGTTACCATACAAATGTATTACGATGTGAATACGAAGTTTGCCAGACTGAATTCTATGGATGTCGTAAGAAGCTTTAGCATTTATAAAACCATCTCATCTCCTAGTAGAAACATACTTATTTTTATGATTAACAGATTAACCGATTTTTCTAATTAATGTCTTGAAGTGTAATAGTTTCCTTTTTCCCTTCTTCTACGAGTGATGATTTGAGGCAAATATTATTTCTTGAATTAGTTCAGTGAAATAGCACTTTCCCCCCCTTTTCACCTTATTTAAATACCTTTTCTCTCCCTTTTTTCATATGAAATTTGCACCTAAAAGTTCTAACCCTCGTTATCACAGTCCAAGTGATTTTGTATCTCAAGTGTTCTGGTTAAAGTTCAGTGTAATCGTTAATAAATTTGTAGCATATTCGAATTATACGCAACGAAAGAGAGAAAGTTTAATTTAAAATTAGAATTTTACTCACAAAGACAATTTTAACGTATTTATGCTTTCCGTCCGGACAGTTTCCATATCGTAAGGGCGGAGCGGTGGAGTTGCGCCCATAGAAAGTGGAACGCAAGGATAATTTGATTGCGACAGAAACTAAATATAATTTATTTGAAGAGTACGTCGGAAAAATTACGACCATAAAACAAATTATAGATGAGTAGAAAACGCTCGCCTCCACGTTGGTGGTGACGAGTAACGCGCAGCCAGAACGATAAATAAAAAGAAAGATACAATGCCAGCACCTTGTATTGCGATGGCAACACAAACAAGGTAGCCAAAAGGCTAAAACACATGAAAAAAAGGATTATCCTCCCTAATAGGGTCGAGTTGCGCCCACTGGTTGCTCGAAGATTTCTGTTGAGTTGCTCCCCTGAATCTTTCCTCATCCTCTTCCTCCGCCAGCGCAGGTAAGGGTTGTGAAATAATAGCCTTTCACTAAGTCATTGCAGGACACTCAATATATCATTCCATTTTTTATATATGTGTGAATTGTTTTTGTTATAACACTATTGGAATCTGCTTCAAATTTCATGAGGAAAGAGCCCAAACTCGACGAAATTGCGATAAATTGTAAAATACTTAATCCATGCATACAAACTGGTAGTAATACATACTTTCAAAGCGTAAAATACAAATTATTATTTTAATCGCACTGGCCATTTTAATTGTATTCTATGTACTTATTTATTAAGTGAACAAAATTTTGGCAAACTATTTGATACGTTCGTTATTTCTTTACAAAACAGGTTTATTTTGTATCGCAATTGCTTATCGGCGCACCATAACTTTTGTTTGATGTATAATGATATATCGGTGACAGTACCCTTTGGCATCGAATCACCTAATGCTATTAAATGATTCAGATGTTTGTTTCATTTCAAAGATAAATTTAAGTACTAAAACACCGAGAAGCAAGATTTTTAATTAAAACTTCAATTTAAAAAATAACGTTTTTAATTTTAATTTTTCACCATAATAAATGCATTTAAAATGTGGCCAGTCTGAAAAAACTGGAAAAGTCAGGGAATTTTATTTTGGAGAAATACTGGCCACAGTAATTTATTGGAAATATTTGCCTCAAAACTGATGTTTGTTTTATTTCTACGATCTGTGTAATAATTTACACCAGCGAGTCCAACTTATCTTATTAATTATGTTATGTTGAATGAAAATAGGAGACGGGACCGGGGTTCGAACCCGAGATCAGAGCGCTCATGCGCTTACCGACTGCGCCATCCCGTTCGCCTCCAGGGCCCGTCTTCCATCCTCATTCAACTTGCGAGACCCAAAGACCTCTGAGGTGGTCTCGTAGAGACTAAACTCCTCATGTGAGGCGACTCCCTTAAGAAGTACTTTGTTTTGGGTAGTAAGGAAGTCGCCTCACATGAGGAGTTTAGTCTCTACGAGACCACCTCAGAGGTCTTTGGGTCTCGCAAGTTGAATGAGGATGGCGCAGTCGGTAAGCGCATGAGCGCTCTGAGCTCAAGGTCCCGGGTTCGAACCCCGGTCCCGTCTCCCATTTTCATTCAACATAACATAATTAATCTATTACCTGGCGGTGAGGTTCACCGCAATCTAAGAGATTTCTGTCTAGCAACTTTTAGCCATTTTTTAAATACGTTTTTGATCGACCGGGTCGGTTTGCTTGAAATCACTAAACTGCTCTTAAAATATTTATATTCTTGCTCATGTACTCATAAAATACAATCTTTGCACCAATTTGCGTCGATTATTTTCTTTTTTTATTGGTATATTTATTATGGCAACTAGTAATAATTTTCGCTGATGAAACTTCCAATTTGTTTGTATTAGACAATCTGTATTGGAAACCAACGAAATGTAAGAAAACGTTCGTACAGCTGACATCCAACAGTTATAGTTAAATCCATTAAAATTCGTTAACTTTATTTAATATTCTTAAAATTGCGAAATAAACTAAATATAACCTAATTGTAGTAGAGATTTAGAGCATTACGTGATGCCCTCCGTGATGGCGAGATACCACGTGTTGCCGTTTTACCAACTATAATAATATCAACAAAACTATTTCATCATTTTCAGACTATTATTTTGGTTTAACGTAGTTTTAAACGCAACGTTTCTGCTGTGGACAGTCCTCATAACGTGGATAACAAGTTTTACATTTTGAAACAACAAACATTTCTCAAAATAGTCTGGAAAACGATGAAATTGTTTAATTGAAAAAGTAATCAGACGAACTATTCTCTATAATATACCTGCAAGTGCCGCAGAAAAGTGAAGTGCGAATTGTGAACATTTGGTGAATTTCCTGTGTGTTCCAGAATGTAGAAATATTCTAAAGATAAGTATATTTTATTATTCATTTTATTATTATTTGTTAGTATTATTATTTTAATTTGTAGAGATGATTTCTATTGAGCAGTGGCGAGCTGCTATTGGATGTGTGAGACGACCACGGGTACCGGGTGCATTAGTTACCCATTCCTTAAATGTGAATTTGACATGTCTAATTAGTGCGGCACTAATAGGTATTCTATTAGTTGTAGGGGAACTGAATCCAACCCTGACCCTACTAATGTTGACTCCGCTCTGGAGGAACTTCGAGCCGGACAGAGGGAAATTCTTGAGAGTGGCCGCGCACTCCGCTATCTGGCAGGGTTATATGCAGAAAGTGGAGTGTCTGGAGCACCGAGTTGCGTCTCTCGAGACAGAGAATAAAGCTCTGTGTCGAAAGATTGACTACTTGGAAAACCAGTCGCGTCGGAATAACCTTCTTGTCTTTGGCTTGGATGACTAACCGGGCAAATCATGGAGGGACTCGGAGCGGCTCGTCCGAGGTGTCGCCGCCCAGGCAGGAGTGGTGCTCGCTGAGTGCGACATAGAGCGCGCACACCGTGTGGACCACAGGATAGGAAAGAGACCAATAGTGGTGAAAGTGGTCTCTTATAAAAAGAGAGAGGGACTCTTAATGGGAGCTTCCAATTATTTGCGCGAGGCGACCGAGGAATCTCTCCGCGGTGTTCGCGTCGCGGAGGACTTCTTCGCTGTACGACAGACACGCAAAGAGCACGGGCATTTTTGCAGGATGCTAGGAGCAAAGGGCACAGGGTGTCTTTGCGTTTCGATAAACTTGTGGTGTATGGGAAGCGCTACACGCTACTGGCTCTGAAGAAAGCGAGGCCCTGGAGGACAACACAGCCCCAGTTGATGTCGCGGCAACATCGCCGTTGCGGCGGCCGACACAGTAAAGTCGACACCTCAGCAGCGCGCAGCGGGACAAGGGCAACGGCAAGCCAGCGCCAGCGCGTCATCAATGAGGGAGGGGGAGCGGTATGCGGAAAGTGCACCACGCCTGCTTATAGCAACCGGCCGCCGTACTTACCTCCCCCACTGCAAGGGCGGGTGAGGGGATCAGTGGCACTTGCAGCTCAGTAAGGTACGTCCGCGACAGGCCAGTAGGACAAAGGGCATGAATTAGATGTATTGTGTTCAAACGTTGAAGGACTGACAAGGAAACTGACTCAAGGAAGTTTTCGTGAGTTCCTTGAAAAATTCTCTGTAATTGGATTACTTGAAACGTGGTGTAAAGACGGAGACTCGGTTAATTTAAATGGATATATTTCTTTTATAGTTTCCAAGAAATAAACATAAATTTGCAAGTTCCATATGCGTTAAACTAGAATGCACGGGTATAGAGATATTAATTTTAATTATTTACAGACACCCACAACGATCCGTGTACCATAATAGTTCATTTTATGAAAAGTTAGACCCTACATTAAATACGCTGAAAAATAGGAATCCCAATCCAGGATTTTTATTAATGGGAGATTTTAATTCAAGAATAGGTGAAGGAATACCAGACGAAAATCTTCATGCTAATAATAATAATAATAATAATAATAATAATAATAAAATTAAAAAAGTAAGCAATGGGGAGGGAAGCGAATTACTAGAGCTATGCTATTTACACAATTTAGATATTCTGAATGATTCTTATGGGGATGACGCACGCGGCAATTTCACGTATATTAATAGAAATGAAGAGAGCGTAATTGATTATGGTTTGGCGTGTTCTAAAACTATACAGTGGATAGATAATTTTCGTATAGGCCAAAGAATAGAACTCCATCA
This sequence comes from Laupala kohalensis, assembly GCA_002313205.1. Taxonomy (NCBI): domain Eukaryota; kingdom Metazoa; phylum Arthropoda; class Insecta; order Orthoptera; family Trigonidiidae; genus Laupala; species Laupala kohalensis. The sequence goes on along the minus strand of NNCF01128341.1, from coordinate 15,731 downwards.
CATGCCACTTTGTTTAACCTTAAAATATAAGAATTTACAAGTACTACAACAGTCAGCTTTTCAAAAATTAAACGACTTAAATGGAACCATGAAAAAAGGCTAGAATTTGCAGCGAATTTTGAAAAGAATTGCGGAAAATTGCACGCAGATATTCTAAATAAGTTGCAGTTAGGACAGCTTAATGCCGCGACAGAATCTTTACGAAACACTCTACAGAAAGCGGGTTCACACATGCGAGTACATAAACAGAAAATACTCGATAAGCGGTATGGTTCAACACAGATTCCAGAGAGGTAAAAAAAGATGCTGAAAATGTATTAAAATTCTACAATTGGTGGGGAGGAAAAAGCTTACGACAAAAATACGTATACTTGAGAAAAAACTATAAAAGAATAATTAACAGAGCTAAGCAACAATGGCAGAATTCGGAAGCGGAAAGAATTGCAAGCATTATTCACAGTAAAAATTTTGCAAATATTTGGGATACTATTAATAAATTACAATGTAGATATAGTAGCACAAACAGTATAGAGGCGGAAAGTTGGCAAATGCACTTCTCTCAACTTCTTTCCCAGAATCAGTATATACAACCGACGGGTCACGTAATCAAACACCAAATAATAGTGATAGATTTAGACCGCGAAATAAATATTGATGAAAGGAAAGATATGGTATGAGATTTGAAGTCTGGCAAAGCAACAGGTTCTGATGGTATTCCAGTGGTATTGTTAAAGTAAATAAATTCTAGTATTGCCCCAATTCTCGTGGATTTGTTCAATTTATAAAAACAAAGGTGACGTTAACGATCCTAATAACTATAGAGGTATTTCTTTACTTAGTGCAATAGCTAATATTTTTTGCAAAATTCTTCATGTACGGTTAAATAAATTGATAGAAAAAGAAGGAAAAGTAACAGCATTGCAAGCAGGATTCAGAAAAAACTATAGTACAGTAGACAACATTTTTATAACTATTACAATAGCGGAAAAGGCAACTTTCGTGAAAAGAGATAAGCCATTTTCTGACTTTGTGGATTTTGAAAAAGCATTCGATACCGTTAATAGGGAAATACTTTGGTATATTCTAGAAAGTAAAGGAATCTCCACAAAATTCCTAAAAATGCTTCAAGGGATGTATAAATCAGACACGGCATACAGAGATTAGAATTAGATTGTGTAACAGATGCATTCTCTGTGGAAAGAGGTGTAAAGAAAGGTTGCGTACTTTCACCACTTCTCTTCATAATATTCACAGATGGGCTCGCAGACAGACTAGCCACAGTAAATGCAGATGCACCCAGAATCGGAGATGAAAATATCTCAATACCAGCACTCCTTTTTGCCGACGACTTGATTATTTTCTCTAACACACAAGCAGGTTTACAAAGAAGTTTAGATGAATTAGAAATATTCTGCGAAGAAACAAAACTAGAAGTTAACGTTAATAAGACAAAAACCATGATATTTAAAAATGGGTGGGTCTACAGTAAGAATGAAATTTGGTCGTCTAAACGAGAAACGTTAGAAAACGTTAAAGAATACATATATTTAGGAGTAACTATCTGCATGAACGTAAATTGGACGAGACATAAGGAGAAAGCTCGACGAAAAGGCAAATACATTTTAAGTACAATAAGAAAATAAAAAATTACAATTCCTGAAATTGCACCAAGACTTGTGGATAAAATGTTTCAATCTCCACTCATCCCGGGAATAGCGTACGGAGCGGAAATATGGGGCGCGGGGGATAACGATATTTTAAACTCGCTTCAAACGAAATATCTTAAAATGGTAACAGGCATTGCTCAATGCACAGCAAACAGTGACATTTTGTGGGAATTTGAGTTGCTTCCCATTGAACGAACTCTCCAATTAAGAGCAATTAAATATCGGCTTTCGATAAGGGCAGGCACCAGGAACCCACTAGTAACTCAGTCTTACCATTGTAATACAGAAGGAAAATGGGACAGGCAAATTAAAAATTTAATTCATAAACCAAGAATCAATTGTGTATGTCAGAATAGCCCGTCGTTAAATGATTTAAAAGGTATTAAGAGAAAACTCCAAGACTTATACCGTCGTGAAATAGAAACTAACAGACTTGGAAAGAGATCACTTATCGTGCAAACCTTAGTAACTGGGTAATGGGGCAGAAAACCATACATTGACTGTCTCAAATCAAAAGAACGATCGGGTTACAGTTTGTACAGCCCACGGCTCTACTTAAGAGGCTTTTTGAAACGCGTACAGGCAAGAAACCTCGACACACATTTGTACATAATATTTTTTGTAAATAAAGCGCCCTATTGAAATTGAAATAATATAATAATCTCTTTTAACGGTGTCTGATTTTTTTTCTAGTTCCTAAAAGTGTTTATCTGTCAGAAACAAAAAAATTCATACAGTAACTTTCTTACGTTGCATTCTAAATAAATTTAAATCTGAGTGTTTTAATTTTTGGAAAAAAAAAAAAAAGATGAATTAAATATTCGTATTATAATGCCCTCGCTATAGCTCTTGGGATGACAAAGTATGGCCGTAGGTCCCACACTTGGCTGCGAAGAGGAGATTAACGCAGGAGCTGACCAAAGGTGCAACTCGACACCGATCTCCCACGAGACCCATGTTAGATCTTAGACATTTCTTGACCACGGGGCGCAACTGCACCGTACCCGCGTAAGGGACAGCGTAGTGACTTCGTTATGGCAACGTAAGGTCGAGTCACACTGAAACGTTATAATATACGATATCTGTATCAGTCATTTTTCTATCAAACCACTTGTCACTCTGAGTGGAATTCGACAACTTTACTAGATACGTCGATTGAAATTCCTCTCGTAAATTCATGTTTCACTCTAGATCCGAGTGGACATATACTCGGTAGGAGAAGTTACTCTCTTCAACTTTTAGAGAGGAAGATGACTACCAAATGATAGAAAGATCAAAAGCAATGGAAAGATGTACGTTGGGAGAAGGGCAGTCAATTAGTTAAATTGAACTGAATAAATCTGGATGTTTGGGAGCCATCAAAACTAACCGAAATGCGTTCGTTTCCCAAATTAGTCTCCTGTTGGTCGAATCGAGTCAGAGAGGCGGAGGAATGAGCGACGCTTGTCAAACATAATGTTTCTTCGGGCGAGAACGAACGCGTTGTCTAAAGGGAAGTCTTTTCACTATCCGTTTTCGACCGACACTACAGAAAGCACAGGAGTTAACGGATTGCTTCTCAGATGACCGTTCAAGAAAACATAATATGACAGAACTAAAAATCGAGTTCATCAGTCTTTAGAGAAGTGCCAGTCAACCTTTGTGGCTCCGTGGCACGGCGAAATCTTGTTTATAGAAAAAAAAACCGTCACAACACGTTTACCCATCAACACCTTTCTTCCACAACATTCTTAAACTTTAGCATTTAAAAGTATGTTTAAAAAACAAATATATTTGAAATATATTTATTATATACATTTATAAATAAAGTATACTGTATTATAAAGAAACATTGTGAGGCGAGGTAAAACTGCGTTCTCGGGAAAATGACCGTGCGTTTGTGAAATTTTAAAATGACAATCTCTTAACTATGCGATCACAGGAACAGAATATACTGCACGCGCATCCCACGAAAGCAAACTTTTACACCAAGAGAACTGTAGATGTTGCTCTCGTAATTGTTATTTCCTGTCAAGGAATCAGGTCGACGGTTTGCAGTGTCATCTTGTATGAAATGTAATGATTAATAGAATCATATAATTAAGTTATTAAAATAAGTCATATCAGTCGGCTATACGAATTAACGAGTTCCATACGATAATAATTAAAAACAAGAGGTGCAAAACCAGTTTCTAAACTTTAAATCGTACGATTTACAGTACGCAAAAATAAATTAATGGATATATGTTCGACAAGGGAAGTTAGGAATGACAATTTTCCTTGACATTGATAATGACGTTTGATAATGACGTTTGACATTGATATTGACGTTTAATAATGTAAAGTGGGAAAGAGTGCTTGAAAAGCTAAAAAACATAAATCTCAATGGCCATCTTTGTAACATATTTGCAAGCTATTTTGAAGACCGAACGTCGTTTATAGAAATAGGAGAAGAAAAAATCTTACAGGACATGGACAAAGGATGCCCGTAAGGGTCTCGTGGAGATCCGCTATTTTCGAATTTAACGATTAACGATCTCCTAGAAACAGTACGGGGAAACGGCTACAAAATATTAGCATATGCTGACGATATCGTCATTTTCCTGGAAGAAAGATCACGAGAAATTGAGCAAAATAGGAGCAAAAAGGGCAATTGAGCAAATAGGGAATACAGTGTTAGAAATGTGACAATTGGTGCAAAAATAATGACTTTGAAATAGCGGCAGACAAGACTTATGCCATGGTTTATGGAAAGATAAATATTGAAAAGAGAGAACCTACTTTAATAACTTAAGTTACGAGGAAGGAAAACTAGAGTCGTGAAAGATCATATCTATCTGGGAATTAAGTTGGATAAAGGAATGAAGTTTGACCGACACATAGATTATTTTCTGGACAAGATAAAGAGTAGGGCAAGATAAAGAGACATTACGAGTACGACTCAATAAATTCAATGTCGATAGGAAAAGGCGTATACAGTTATATACAGGTGTTATGATGCCGATATACACATACGGGTGTGAGATTTAGCATCGTGTATTACGTACTATTTTTGTAAAACAAAATAGCGAAAATACAACATATTTGTCTTTTGAGATTATGTGGTGCTTATAGAATAGTGTCAACTGACACATTTAACGTGCTAGTTGGAATGATGTCATCGGAGAAATTGGTTCAAAAATACGTTTCGCGATCAATTATGCGCCGTGAAGGACAAATAGTACTTGGTGGAAGAGTAATTAACGGAGAAGAGAAAGGTAGGAGAAAGAAAATAACCAATGTATTGCTGAGTGCATGGCAAATAGAATGGGATAGAACATCTAAAGACACAGATTTGTACCAATTAATACCAAAGGTGAATTATGCAGAGAGACATAGGAAGTGGTTCAGCCCGAGTGCAGGAGTTGCAGAATTTTTAACGAACCGTGGAGACTTCAAGAGATATTTGAAAAGATTTAACCTAGTAGATGATGACACGTGTGATTGCGGACAAAATTCGGGAACACGCGAACATGTATTTTGGGAATGCATGTACTATGAGAAAGAAAGAGCAAGGCATCTCAGAAAAATGAAAACTGAAATAGTAGTGAGTACGCTCGGACCAAAAATGATTAAAACGGAAAGACGATTTCAAATTTTCAAAGAATATGTAGATATAAAAGAGATAAAAAACGGAATGAAAAGTAATTGAAGAAGGACCAAAAGATAATGTCGTGGAATGTCTGAAGATGGGGACACGACTTGAAACAAATAAATGAAAAAATAAGTACGCAAAAATAAAGGATCATTCCGAATTTATATGAGGAATCGGCCGTCCCCAAATTTTATTTTTCATATTATCGTAAAACAAGAACCAAAATATGACACTGTAAAATCCTAATTTCTTAACACTAACGGAATTGAAATATGGCTTAGAGCATGTTTTGATAAACTATTTTATCTTTCTTAATATTGGTAAATTTTCAAAAATTACAGAACAATGATCTTTAATGTTACTATTGAGAAATATTTATTCCAAACATGCAGTCACTAAGGACTTCTCCGTAAAAATTCTGAAAAAAATGAAAATTTAATATTTTGAAATATAGTGAAATATAATACGTGAAATTTTTTGTGTAATTTTAATTTTAAAAAACTGCTCAAACATTCTTATCACCGCACATACTAAATAAAAAAACCGATAAAAGAGTATGCAACCCGTTTCACACATTGCACTCAACATGCAGAGAATACGTGCAACCCTGAACATTCTACACTTTATTCTACACACATTCTAAAGGGTCTTCGTGAACACTCTTCTGATGAACATCGAGCCTTTTATTTGTGAATAAAAATTAATTTGTTAATAAATTCAATGGCTAATAAATTTCAGAGGCTCTTTTAACAAAAGTACAAGTTTGTAAATAACCAGTAAATTTTCACAAGTTTGTAGAAATATCCAGTTATTAGCGTTTCACAAAGGTATGCTTGTAAACTTGTAATTACAAGTGAATTCTTACAATTTTACTAGTGAGTTACTCGTAACCCATTTACATTGTTACTAACAATTGTAGCTGACAAACTTGTAAAACAAACTTGTTACCAATCAAGTATTTCTTACCTAGCTATAAACGTCGGTTAATTGTGTTACTAGTGTTATTTTACGGAAAGGCCAAGTTGCGCCCATAAACCTTCCCTCATCCTCTTCCTCCGCGAGTCCAGGTAAGGATTGGGTAACAATAACCCTTCACTATGTCATTGCAAGACGCTCAGTATATCATTCCATTTCTTAATATGTTAATTGTTTTTGTTATAACAATCTATTGGAATCTGCTTCAAATTTCATGAAAAAAAGGCCCAAACTCGACCATATTGCGATAAATCGTAAAATATTTATTAATCCATGCATAAAAACTGGCAGTCATACGAACTTTCAATGTGTCAATTAAAATTTATTATTTTAATAGCAATGGTCATTTCAATTGATACATGACTTCTACGCACATATCTATAAAGTGTACAAAATTTTGGCAAACTATTTGATACGTTCGTTATCTCTTTACAAAACAAGATTTATTTTATATCGCAATTGCTTATCGACACACCATAATTTGTTTGATGTATAATGATATATCGATGATCGCCCCCCATTTGGCATCGAATCACCTCCTAATCCTATTAAATGATTTAGATGTTCGTTTCATTTCAAAGATAATTTTAAGTACTAAAAATCGAGAAACCAGGTTTTAATTAAAACTTCTAATTGTTTTAAATAACGTTTTTTATTTTCCTTTTTCTCCATAAGAAATGCATTGACAATATGACCAGAGTATGAAAAAACTGGAAAAGTCAGGGAATTTTATTTTGGAGAAATACTGGCCACACTAATTGATTGGAAATATTTGCCTCAAAACTGATGTTTGTTTTATTTCTACGATCTGTGTAATAATTTACACCAGTGTTGTCAAACTTATATTAGCCTGGGGGTTATTTTCTATACATTCTTGATCCATCGGGCTGGTACAGGATGGGATTTGGAAAAATGTTGCTCTTGGAATAAAACTTACGGGTAATATTTTTTATTTGTTTGTTTCGCGATATTTGATTCTCATCGACAAATATTTATTATTTTATTTTATTTCGTGTCTTACGACGAGGTTCGGTTATTTCAAGCTGGAAAAAGTATTGGAAAACGAAACGCAAGATAACATTCGCACAGCTGACACCCAACAGTTATAGTTAAATCCATCAAAAGTCGTTAAATTTATTTACTGTTCTTAAAATTAAGATATAAACTAAATATAACCGAATTGTAGTAGAGATTTAGAGTATTACGTTATGCCCTCTGTGATGGCCAGATACGTGTTGCCGTTTTACCAACTACAATAATATCAACAAAATCATTTTCAGACAATTTTTTTGACTTTTTTTGACAGTTTTAAACATAACGCTTTGACTGTGGGCACAGTCCTCATAAGATGAATAACAAGTTTACATTTTAAAAACAAATATTTCTCAAAATAGTCTGGAAAATGATGAAATTGTTTAATTGAAAAAGTAATCAGATGAACTATATTTCTTGTCGGTATGATCCAGCTAATACGAACATTACTTTGTAATTCAAGTCTTATTTACAGTAAAAAATGTGCTAGGGAAGGTCTTGGAGTACAATAAATAGCTTATTCCGTTAGCTACATATCCCTCATAAGCGAAATACGCTTGGCCAAAAAATAAGAAAAGCCCACACCATTTCATTTTTCATATCACAAATAAATGAAAATTTATTGTGTTTCGTAGCATTTTTCAATTAGATACAGCAGGATAAAAACATTTAATATAGTCCAAAACAATCTTGAAACAATTCTTCAACAGTACACTTATTTACAGAATGTTATGTTTATTTGAAATGGCTTAAATAAGTATTAATGAAATCGCTGAATGCCGGAAGTCATTACCTTGAACGGCGCAGATAGCCCTTGGCCCTGGGACTGAGCAGCCTTCCGCGAATTAAAAACACAACTTTCAGATTTTTGTAGAAGTGCCGATCCTAGGTCAAGAAACGTTCAGAAAGTCGTTATCGGAGTGTGAGTTGATTGTAAGATAATCTTTCCGTTTGCGTTTAGTGAGTAACAAAGGCAATATCTTTTCGGTGGATAGTAGGCAATAACCGTTTGAAATTAATAGAAGAGCGCTCCGCCAACTCAGCTAGCAACAAGTCTACCTTCACTTAGCCAATCAGGGCCACGGGTAGTCTCATAACGCTCTCACGGTCATACCAAAGCCAGCCGTGAAGTGACGTGGCTGTGCGGATTCCAGCAGTATCTGCGCCATTCAGAATAAAGACTTCTCGTATTTTTGACTAGTTATATTTTATGAAAGTGTGAGGTGTAGCAAATGCAATACGCTATTTATTTTACTGAAAGACCTGCCGTGCGCATTTGATTTTTTTCTGCTAACTAGGGTTCAATTACAGGCAAAGTAATATTCATATGAGCTACCGACTGGAAACAAGCTAGCGAGGCCAAATGTGCAGAATCTAACATAATTTACAGAATACTTGTTACCTATTTCTTATAACGTCTTAATAATTTTTTACCCCAAAATCACCCTTAACTCCATATGTTCCACTAGTTTAACAATTAAAACAGCGAGAATTCGAGTAACGATTTATAGAATGACGCCGAAACAACGATTCGGAAACTAAAATATTTTACGTGTCATTTACTATAGGACACCACTCTTTCAGATTAAAAAAAATTTGCAATTGGTACCCCCCGCCAAAGGTGAAAAGCTTTATATGATATGCAACTAGTAAGACATTCCATGGAATCCCCCGCAAATAGCACATAGTATTCCAGAAATTAGTTTCAGAATTTATCACCGCAACATTAATCAAGTAATGTCCTGAAGGTGATTTAACCCTTACTCCCGCTGGTATCAACAATAAAGCTAACGGATTTCAAATTTCTATTAATCAATGCGTACTAGATGTACGAGGTTTTAAACGCTATAATTTTTATCTGGAGCTCTACCCTCAGAAACTACACTAATCTTTTTGGTAAATATTTTACATGGTATGATTTTGCAACTAATTGAGCTAATCAAGGCAACCATCAAATATCACAACAAAACTAAAGAATCGTGTACATCATTATAGTGATCATTGGATTTGTGGGTGTGAGATTAAAAATAAAATGCCTTGCTGGCCTTACTTACTTTTTTCGACTGAAAAATACTTTTGGAACGACAATGGCTACAGGAATTTAAATAATATTTATATTTTCTACATTTTTAAGACATTTTCGCAAATGATTCTCCGAGAACCGTTCCTTTTTCATACTTTTTTCATCAGTATATAATTACTTAACCATTATAACAAGTAATTGAATGGAAATTTAAAAAGGCTCAGACACGAAAAGGCAGAAATCAATAATTATGTTTAAAAAAGTACATAGATGCACTGTAAAACTTCTTTTACACATTTCGCAGGTAATACTTTTTATCAATTTATTGACCATCGAATATAAAGGAATACTATAGGTAAGAATTTAAACAACGGAAGATAAAATATTCTAAAATAATATTTTAGACTTGCTATTTTCACCTACGGGTCATTTTTTGTATAATCGGTCAAAAAATGTCGACTATCGCGAACTTCAACAAAAACCGTTTTTTTTAGTTAACTACGTTGAAAAATGAGGCTTATGCCCATTGATTCCATATTTTCGTCATTTTTTACCATTGAGTGAATCCAAGTCTGTTTTGACATAAATCAAGCCTATATGAACAGCAAACGAAAAATGCTTAAAAAGTACTCTCATAAAGATAATTATAGTGTTTTATACGGAAAGTTTAGACTCCATTCTATTGTTTTCAACCATATTATATTATTTTTGTCAAACGAAGAAAATAAAAAGAAGTTAAGTATAACACGACCAAAACAGGGTTGCTAGTATTTAATATTTAGTAATATTATAGATATTACTTACTATTATTATTAAATAACCCTTAAAAATGAACAAATTTAATTTATTTTATTTATGCATATAATATAGAAAGGATTTTTTACAAACGTAACAAAACTTGCAAAAATAAATATTAATTTTGGAAATGAACGAAGAGGCAACCAGACGCATTCCCTACCCCAACTTTGACTGATGGCGAGAGAATTCTACGAACAGATGCAGTTTCCCTCCACTTCAAAATACCGCGCAGCGCGGTGCGCACAACGCCAGCGCGAAATGTAATTGACTTTGCATAATCAATGTTGCAGTTTTTCTACAGAGCGCAACAACGCCAACGCTGGCGTGCAATCTCCAGCGCGGTAGCCCGACTGCATTCGAACGACTGAATAACGCAGTGCGTATCGCATTAGCGGGCGAAAAAAAGTTATATTTGCTTACGCTGCCTAAACGGTTAGAGATAGGTGACAACTATAAGCGACAATATTGTTTACCTTAAAAGAGTTCTACAAAAAAGTCCACGACAGCATACGTCGATCTACAAAAATTACCCTAAATTATCGAAAAAACGTTATTAAAAATAGAAGTGTTAAAATACTTCAATTTAAGTTTTTCAGTAATTTAAGAAGGAAAACATCAATTATCATCAAATTTTATGGATTATTTGTTTTACGCATTTAACAAAGATTAAAAAAGTCTTTAAATCGTAAAATTTCTGCAAATAGATTAGATTTTACAAGAATTTTAATGAAGTGGTGCGAAAATTCGACCGGTTCGGTTTTCCGCGAGAGTGTAATGTCAAGTTTTGTATTATTATGAATTATTATACAGTCAAGTTTTGTATTATTACGTATTATTATACAGTCAAGTTTTGTATTATTACGTATTATTATACAGTCAAGTTTTGAATTATTATGAATTTGAAAAATTAGGATGCTGTACAGGGTTTAAAAACCAGTACGTAAAAGTATTTTGATCTTATAGTATAGATAGATTTTAATTAAATAAATAATTAAACACTCAATTAAACAATGTTAAAATAAATATTAACATTGCTAAGGTCTGCCTTTTCTTTTGCTCATCCATGACCCGACAGACGCCGACAATATCCAGAAAGCATCACGACTTGAGATCGCTCGGTACTACGCCACTACCCAACTGAAGAATGTTGGCTACGAAAACACTACTGAACACAGTGCGCAGCGCGGGAACGCAACGCGACAGGCGAGCGCACAACGCGCCGCACAGCGCAATAATTTGGGTGGAGGAAAACTGCCTTTAACAGGTTTGCAACTAGCATATCTTTTGAGTATTTCTGTCGGCGCTTTTCAGAATCAAAAATTAATTAACTTCAACACGATTGACGTATTTATTTCCTTGAGCGAAGTTATTACTTTCGTACGTAAGAGAAACAGAATTCGTTATTGAGAGATTTGAAATCTTAGCAATTTCGATTCTTTTTTAGGTAATGTTATAGTTGAGATACAATAAAGTGAATTTTTTCTAATGTATTGCAGACGTGTGCCAAAGCATATTATGAGTTGAACGCCACCGTTCTGCTTATGATCCACGTACATTCTTCCATTATTCTTTCAGTCTTTAAATAATGAATTAAAAATCTACAATTTCATATTATCGGTCCCACGATATCACTTATCGGAAACACTCAACATTGTTCTAACATCAAGAAGTAAACTATTAAAGTTACAATATTGTAACATATTTATCGATTAAACTGAAAATATTTAGTTCCGGGAAGTAATGAAATTAACGGGCGGCACTTTAACTATTTTATCACACATTTAATATAAAATCTCATTGATAATGCTATAGGCATTGTATATGCTACAGGCATTGTATAATTAAAAAATAACTTAAAATTTATTTTTAATACCTGTTTAAAAATGTGTCGTAAAAATGGAATTCCGACCGATTTTTTCCTAATTCGATTTTTCTTTCATTTTAAATAGTTTTTTGTGTCATTCGCTGACGAAGAGAACGTCGGTTTTTGTACGTGCGACGAAGTGATTGTTACAGTTTAGTAGCTGTTTAAATTGTATCAAATTGTTATAACATTTTAGTTTGGCCTTCAACCGTCATCCTAATTAAGGTTTTTATAGATTGCTAGACGCAAATGCCGGACGAATTCCAGATGGTCACTTTAGAGTACACAATACAATCTTCCGATGATTGAAATTCATATACGCAAGGACAAAGCCAAAAGGGAGGGGGATTTCAGACGGACAATTGCGGACATTACTGATTCCCAACGCAAATTACTAAAGGAAAAGAAAAAAAACATTACCGTGGTCAAATAAATAAAAAGGACTATTGACATAAAATGTGTATCAATGATTATGTTGGCCCTGAGTTTATGTTAACCTTAATATTTCGAATTTAAAAAATACTAGCCCTTGTTGTTGATATTATTCCATTCATACTTCAGCCCCTCCTCAGCAAAATTATGGCTACGTCCCTGGTGTAAGTCTGTAAGTGCTTCTTATTGATGACAGTGAGACCGCAGAGCAGAACAGACCAGATAACTTGATCCTCGCCTCTGTAGACTATTTGACGTGATAATTTAAACATTAAAAAAATTAAGTGGGAATGTTCACAAAGATATGACAATTGTTGGAACGAAACTAATACTGATAATACCCATATTTCATGGGAAATATTTCCTAGATAACAAGGAAAATCATCCGTTCCGTTAATGAAAATAAATTTAAAAATTTTTTAACATAAGGACTCGATCCAAGGACGTCAGAATCACGATATCAGCGCGCAAGTCACGGAGTCAGCTTCTAAGAAGAGTATTTTATCTATAAAAGTTACAATCACAATACGCTTATTGTCATTCAGTGTAAATTTTTAAGCTGAAATTAATCTCTCCCCATAAGGAAGAAAAGTAAATTAGAAAAGTGTAACAGAAACTCTGATGAACTGACATTAGGGCTCAACAGGAATTTTAGTTACTTAGCAGTTCGCATACACATCTTTGTAAAACAGGTTCACCACATCAATGGTTTAGCACCATTTTCCTGGGACTATTTTTGCCAGAAAATGTATTATCCCATAATATTCTGCTAAAATGAACCTAGAATTAATGGCCAATATTCATATTGCTACTTCGTCCTTACATTGTCCACAATCTTCCGAAGGTTCATCGATTAATATCTCGCAGTATGTTTGTAAAAGTATCGTGTGTATACACACACAATTACGTTAATGTCACCGGATCATAAATGCACTTTCCCATTGAGCTCAAAATTATGCAGAAATATTTACATCACACGGTATATCGTTTGCCGGTATTGGTACAAACAACATTCTGTGAAACCAAAGCATGATTTCCACCATTCTTAAACAGCAATACACTAAAATCTAAGAGAGAAACTCTTACAACCTAATACAGACCAAAGAAAACTTTAAAAATATTACAATTACTCACAGATAAAATAATAGTCCTGGCCTGGTTGAAATTCTAAACCACCAGGCTGAGGTGTAAAAGAGCGGAATGTGATTGTAAAGTACATTAACTTGTAAGGTTTGTCACATATTGCAATGATTCGCGGATTTGGGTTGGTTATTCGACATGTGTCGTATTCTTCTTTTGAAACCTGAAACAGAATAACAAAACAAGATCAGGACAAGACAGGAAATAGTCCACGAAAAATATACACGATTTATGAACATGAAAATAGTAAACAACATAATGTAGTTAGAAAACAGATCTTTGTATATTTATGCATAAAATAAAAATGTAATTAAACTGTAAATGCCCTATAAAAATTATTGAAATTTATATTTTTCGTATAAATAATTCATAAGATGGTTCAGTGGACAGAGCACAGCTTTTGACCGGACATCGGAGTTCACATCCCCGTGAGGTGGCGAGGCATTTTCACTCATTCCTCAACGACCAGACACTACTCAGTTTGCTGTAAAACGAGCAGTAAAGTTTCTAGATCAAAGTATCATGCTTCTAAGTTTCTTTTCTTCCCTTCTTTCTGCTCACTTTTATCCAATATCTGGAGTACAGGCGCTGCGTCATTCTATCAGTTTTCAATAGTTTGTGGAATTTGGAACACCTTAATAAGCAAAAAGAAAGAAAATAGCGTCGCTCTAGACTGAGAGACTCAAAACTCGCGTCTTTCTAAAAACAAAAACAGCGATCAGGGAGAAAATAAAGTTCTTAAAAGATGGGAAAAGAAACACACGACCACGGACAAAATGACTTTAAATGTGAAACCATAAAAGAGCTATTTCATTAAAATACTATTTAAAGAACCTCTGCCCTAAACCATAAAAAAAGAAAATAAGTGCTAACAGAAGTATATGCGGAAGTTAAATGCGAGTAGACTTGTAGACTTAAAGACCGATATAAAAATACAATCCATTGAGCTCTAATCTTCCGAAATTTCTTTGGTGCAATGTATTATGTCATCGAAACAAATCAGAGACCCTTCAATGTTCAAAACAAGATTTACTGAAGTTAGTAAAAGTTTCATTTTTCTGAAACTCCTTTCTTCGTTGTCACAATCTCTGGAAGTGTTAGAAAAAATGTGAAACCTAAGTTTCTTTTCTTCCCTTCTTTCTGCTCACTTTTATCCAGTATCTGGAGTACAGGCGCTGCGTCATTCTATCAGTTTTCAATAGTTTGTGGAATTTGGAACACCTTAAATTCATTAAGTGTTTTGCTAATTTTCTCTCCTTACATCTCAAACTGATATAATAGTTCAGAAACTAGTGGAATAAGAGAGGACAAACCAGAAAAAAATAGTTTTTACTCAACCGATTATTATGTTTTCGGAGGTGTTGAATCCGAATTTCAACTTTGTCACCTCGTAAACTCTGTGCGTTTTGAGAAAAATTCAAAAAACTTCGAAAAAAAACGCACGATTTTAGTTTTTTATAACTCGAAAAGTACGCGCTTCTGAAGAAAAGTATACAAATGCAAAATAATTGTGCATTAAATATCCTTGTAATTAAGTCTTTATAGTTTTTTTGTCTGACGAACAGATATCGCCTTAGAACGTGGTGAATTTTAACAACATTTTGAAGTATGATAAATTGAAAGGCGTTTCTATGTTGCTCATTGTTTTATTGGTATAAAGCTTTTTCGGCTGCATAGCAGCCATCGTCAGTAACATACACTGAGTATTGAGGAATATTTTTGTCGAATGAAGTTTTACAATAAATTCCACAATATTGAACCCGAGCTCAAATCTTCCTTGCACCCTATTGTTGTTTCCCTAATTATTCATTCCCTTTTATTTCCATATAACCATGCAGATCCTGTAAACATGAGTTGAACGTATTAAAAAGGTATTCCTTTCTTTCTCATCGTCTGTAAAATAAGTCCATAATTTGCTGTATCTTTGAAATTAAGGAAGATACATGTTGTATTCTTTTCTTCTTGTTACATTCGTAATTTTCCTAATGCATCTGTACTAGAACCCTTGCGGAATCCATAATGCGCTTCATTCAGAAATTGAAAGTGTCAGGCTCCCGGTTATTATTTTTTCAAATATTTTCCCGATTCTGTATGACGACACTGCTGACGTGTCCTTATTTGTCTCTCTGAAGAAAAACTTCTCAAATGATATGATATTAACTTCCCCGTAAACACCTATTTTAAAGT
>NNCF01128340.1:301801-385187 GCA_002313205.1 Laupala kohalensis | reverse complement strand
GTCTCTCCCTCGTTCCCTTCCGATTCCTCTCGGCTACTCTGTACACATTGGGGTGAGCAATTTTGTGTTCGCAGGGAGGGAGGGTAGTGTTGGCTTTCGGTTGATGTTGGAGTATTGCGTCTATCGTTAATACACCGATTCACTGCGTGGAATGGTAATTAACATCATTTCCGTAATTGGAGCGAAACTCGGAACCCGCTTTTGTTTGTTCTGTGAAATAACTACACCTTGGCGAATGTCAGTATCAACTGATCATGTAATGATGATGGGAAACATATAAGTTGATTAGTTGCAATGCACATTATTTCTCCACAGTTACAACTCGTAATAACAAAATACCTTAAAAGAATTTTGACCAATTTTTATTTCTCATTTACCAAAGACAAAAATACTACGATAAAATTATCTCTCGAAATTAGTGGACGATATCCTTCGTACATAACAAATTTAAAACTTAAAGCAACTTAACGTTTCTATAATTTTGTAAAATACATCACACATTAAAAATTGCTTGAATATGTTTTCCCTACAGAACACTTTGGATTGAGCGATTTGAGGTGAACTTCGTTTCAGAGGTGGAGAAATATTAACACCCCGAAAAATAGATACCTGGTTCTTTTTAATGTATGCGAAAAAATCTTTAAACAAAGATAAATTACATGTCTGACATAAACGTCACCATCGTCTCGTAAAAGTATTTGTTCGGTGAATATATCAACTTAAAATTATGAGAGGTTACTGCGTTACATTCAGAAAACTTGAGATGTTTTATTTGTCAGGGTCTAGCTTGGGCACAAAAATTTGCTCAACTTTTCTGAATAAACCTTGAATTGTAAATGATAATAAATTGAAAACACCGAATATGTGCGTAAGATTCATTCAGTAAACTACTTCCAGCCATTGTACTACCTTTTAGACAAAAATAAGTTTAACAGCTTTAACACCCTCCCTGTATGGTTTGAAGTGTTAGTGAAAAATTATTCTACACAACTCTATAAAATCATGAAAAATTATTTCTTAGAAAATGAATGATGAGTCTCTGGTAGTTTGATTAAAATACAATTCTAACGTACATTTACTTTACTTTACAAGACTGATAACTACTGATACAAAATTAATTACTTAATTTTTAAATTTAATTTTAGATGCATTTGTTTTTATTTCAATTAACTTAAAACTTAAATTGAAAATATTTTCCCTCTAATACGATTATCCCATGTTACTTTTAAAAATTATTGTGTGAAATACACTTCGAAATACCGTCGTTTTTCTGAAATATAGAATGATATGTTAATACGCTAGTATGATATCCAGGAACTTTATTTGTTACTATTCTTATTACATTACAGGCAAAAGACACAGAGGCAGGAAAATGGTATAAAATAATAAAAAATCGGAGTTGTAACTTAAAAGTATTTTGTAATGTATTTTGTATCACTCACCCACTCCGCAGCTGTTGAGGTACCTCCAAACGCAGGGGACGTGCGACACCTAAACGTGCAGCTTCCTTCACGTCCACTAACCACAGTGATACCTCAGGCAATGCCGTCCCAGGCTGCAAACACATAAGATTTAAAAAATATACTTTTTCTCGAAACACCTTTTACAGAAACCTTCAAGGATAACCCTTGGAGCAAATAGACCAGTTAAGTTTTAGATTTATTTAATGATCTCTCTGAAATTAATCCTATCATTGTGGAATCATTTAAGCGTGTCTAAACAATATTAAATGTTCTTGTTTTCTTAATTAATATCCAAGTATCTAATGATTTAGATATTAGCATGATATTTGATCAGATAGTAGACTTTTTGCTCGTTCTGAAGGAAATTATGTGGTATAAATATGTAATGAAAATGTTAATATCGTACAATTAACAGAAAGTGAAACTTAACGTAAATAGTTATTTGACGGGAAGTAAGATTTACCTTACCATCAAAATCAATTACAAAATATATGCTCATCCATATTTTTATGTTAGATCAAAATAATGTTCTGAAACAAAAAAATAATTGACCTAACATTATCCGTTACATATATATGTGATTTAAATTACATAATTTTTTAAGCTGCTGCACCATCAAAAACGGAGATCTTACTAAAAAATAAATACAAAAGATTCGTTCAGAAAAATATCAAATGGCTTACCATTGGGTATCGGATAGTGACGTTGTCGGCGTAGATGCGATTATGTGGGAAGTACACAGGCAGCGACACGAGACCCACGTGGGTGTCATCGAAGGAGGCGTAGGCCAGATAGCGAGCGTCAGGTGAGAACCAGAGAGTAGGCCGCGACATGAACACTGCCTCTGTGCACGCATGAGTTCGCTGTCGGGATTTCACTCAAATACGAGGGTCGTCCAGAAAGTAAAAAACGTTGTGGCATAAGTAATAAGCAATGTGGCATAAGATATCAGTATAAAACTTTATTTACAATGTTAACCTATTCCTTAATGCAGCGGCCATAGCGGTCGAGGCATTTATTGTAACGAAAAAGCAAGTTTCTTTACACTAATCTTCTGCCGTCAATGACTTGAACCAGGAAGTAACTGCTTCTTTGATGTCCTCATCATTTGTGAACTTTTCTCCACTTACAAATTCCTTTAATTTTGGGAACAGTTGGCAATAACTTGGCCCCATACCAGGGCTATAAGGAGTCGTCCTCAAATTTCCCACTTCAAATGTGGAAGTACCCGCTGTATCGCTGTAAATGCATTAATTGGACGTTGTCAAGGGTCAGGAACATCTTTGCAACAACATTTCACGTCTTTTATTTTGAATGATCCGTTTAAGTCGTTGCAATCTCTCACAATATGCTGTTGAGTTTATGGCTTCTCCTCCAGACATAAATTCCTTATGGATTAATCATTGGCGGCAGAAGAGTACAATAGTGGTATTAAGAAACGTGTTACTCGTTACAATAAGTACCTTTATCACTATGGCGACTACATCGAAAAATAGGTTAAGATCCTGTAACATAGTGAAAAACGTTTTGTAATGATATCTTTTGTTGTTTATTGCTTATACCGAAACATTCTTTACTTTCTGGATGATCTACGTATTGTATGACAATATTCAGAAAGTGGCGCCAGAGGAAACGGGGCAGAGGGAAAGAGATGAAGAAACGACTCTTCATATTTGTTGTTCCAATAAATTCTTGTCAAATCCGTGAAATCCGTTCATTAAACTGTACAGTAAGTCGGACGCATACGCTCTCTGAAATTATGTTCTGGTGGAACCGAAAATAAAATCCATTCTTTAATATTTAAATATTTGTTGATAAAGGAGATTATTTTCTGCGGTAATAAATATTTTCCTTTCAAATATGTCTATAATTCTTTAAATGATGCTACAGTGGTTCAACTTTTAAAATAAATAAAATAGTGACAATTAATATAAACTAAGGTAATTATTTTCTCAGTGACTTAAAACAGTTATAAACAATAACCTTTTGTAACTGGTTCATGTGCTATATACCCAGCAATGAAAGAAATTAGCCGTATACATCTAGAAATTTCTAGGTTGAAAAAATTTCTATTAATGTAGACATATATTTTCAAATTTGTAATTTTTTCAGGAACCAAACTATAAGATACTTGATAGGATGTTTTCTAGAAGTGTTTGATGCTATAATCGTAAGTGCTTTTGTAGGTTTGGACGAAAAAGATTTCTATGTATCTGAAGAAGAGAAATTCTTTCAAAATGGAACCAAAAACGATTCTGAAATTCTGATTCATGGATTCACTTAGTTAGAAATTGAATTTCACAAATCTAAAAAGAAATTTGATCTCACTTATACAATTGTATATGAATTTTAAAACAGTTTTCTCAGATGAATTGCACGTATTATATATTCTTTTTCTTAAAAATACTAAATAAAACATCATTTCTAAATAATTAATTAATTAAAGAGCCAATGAGTGAATTAGGGGAAATTAATGATTCATTTATTAAATATATTGAGGATTATGGAAAAGACAAGGAGAAGAAAATAGAACAGAAGAAGCATAATAGAGATATGACATTAATAACACATTAAGTAAAAAATACTAACTAAAACAAAAAATTACAAGTAAAAATTACTAACTAAAAAAATCAAGAAAAAAATAGGGTTATTTTCTCTTCAGCTGATTTTTAAATTCCTACATTTGGAATGAAGTTAGTGTAGATCAGTTGCTCTAGTGTTTGCTAAAATTCCTCAGAAATTTGAAAATAAAAAGGTCCTCAGAAAATTACAAATAAAGTGAATGTAATAATTCGCTAAAATATCTCAGGTTTTTTGCATTCTTACAACATACATCAGGAATTGTGAAATCACAAAATCCTATCATTCCCTGCTATTAATAAATACAGATCTATACTATAGTATCTGTATCTATTAACACATATGTAACAAAATCAACAATCTATTAACACATATGTAACAATATTATCTTTCGCAAAGCATTGCAACTTTTCTTCTCGACTTTTGTCAAGTATTATAAAATTTCCATGACGGTTGGTCATGTTGGTGAAATTTTTCCACAAATCTGCAGTAAAAGCAAACAACGCATAAAAACACTTAGCATACTGATGTGAAAATTATGAAGAAAACGAGTTTGTAAGTATTTTACTTGTTTCAGAAAAAACTTCGCTTTAGTCATTAAACTTTAAACAAATTGAAGAAGAAAAAATAAGAAAATTATTCACACAATTTTCGGATTATGTAATATATTTTCCGATTATGTATATAAAAGTAAATAATCATCCGTTAAAAAGCAGGAATTTTCGAATTATTCCACAGCATGAAATGTTTGAGAAACTATGATTTAAATCAGTGGTCGCCACCCGGTCGTCCGCGGACCGCTGGGGATTCTAGATGGACGATACCAAGATTTCTCGAAATGTCTTAACAATTCTTCGAAACCATCACGTATGAAGCTATTGTTTCACATCAGCAATGTGGTGGTGAATCTTTATTAATTCCAAAACACATGAATATTTATGAAACTGAAATTT
Source organism: Laupala kohalensis (assembly GCA_002313205.1). Lineage (NCBI taxonomy): Eukaryota > Metazoa > Arthropoda > Insecta > Orthoptera > Trigonidiidae > Laupala > Laupala kohalensis. The sequence continues at coordinate 380,191 of NNCF01128340.1, read as the reverse complement.
CTACAGTGTCGTTTCTATACTTGTGGTCATCACAATAGGAAGGAAGTCAAAGGGAGCTGTCGAGTAAGTTAATTTGTAATAAGTTAAATGATATTCTTTTTTATGAATATTTTAGAAATGGGATATTCTTGAGCCCTCTCACATGCATCACTTTTAAATATTAACTCTTCAAATATTAAATGATGTGCCATCGAATATTTTTGTACAGAAAGAATGTTTTGGTACTTTGTAGAAGACTCACTGTCGTAGCTCCAGCAAGGCACGCCATTATAGACGCGCCCGATCACACCCGTGTGAGTGATGCGCACTGTTTGAATAGGCATAGCAGCGGCGTTGGGCACGTAGAAAAGATCGTTGTCTTGAACAAAGGCAAAGGCGCCCCCAGTAGCCCAAACCACCTTTTGAATATAACGTGCGCCGTTCGCGCCTATAACGGGCTGCAGAGTTCTGTGAGGACATTAAAGCATAATTACATTACTTACATGATTTAAATACATCACTTTCGTTTATAATCAGATTATTCAATGTCTACAAATACAAATAAAAAGGGAACTCAAATCCAAAAAAGCAATAGTTATTTCAATTTTTACAAAATGTTGCTATTCTTCATCATTGATGAGTAATAGACAAATGTCTCACAAGAAAGTATGAAAAAACGTACCAATCATGATAATTATACATTTCAACAATCATTATTTATACAAGACACTAATCAGCTACTATGCTGGATTCTACATATCAGTGTATGTGCTACATTTGGAATTTCGAAAATATATTGAAGATTTATATTCACAGAAGTCATCTCATGTTTTTAAAATTACCGAGATTATCCTATTTCATCAACGCACTAATTTTAAATAACACGTTAAAGGTTTTCGACTGATAACAAAGAAAAAATCTTTTTAAACATGTTTATAATAGCATTATCCAAATCATTTATCAATATGATTTTCCAGTCCATTTAGATTATTTTTTTCAATTTCATTCCAATTAGATTATCCACTCCATTTAGACTATTAAAGATAAACTGAAACACCTTAAAATCATTTACAAGTTCTCAAGAGAGTTTAATGACACAAATCTATCCATATTCATAAATTATTTGCGTAAAGAAACATGGAAACGATTACAATTGCCAAAACACCTACGACAAGTTCAATGTATTTATCTCAATATTCCTAAAACATTACAACTCCAGCCTTCCCATACAACGCAAGTTAATTAACACAAAGAAATACAATAGGTGGATCACCCAAGAGATAAGAATTCCTACAAAAAACAAACGCCGTTTATATTATCTTTCAAAACGCTATAACCAACCACCCGAATTCCATAATTATTTTCGTAAATATAAAACTATTTTTCGAAAAGTAGTCTATGCAGCTAAAGTAATGGAAAACGACAGGCATATACTAAAATCGAACAACCGGATGAAACCCATGTGGAATATTGTTAACAATTACACGTCAACTTCTGAAAATCGCGAAGAAAATGTTTCTTTACTAAACGATGGCAAAATCGTATCAAATCCTCAGGACATCGCAAGTTTGTTTAATTCTTACTTCTCAGAANGGTAAAATAACGAACTCAATATATACAAATCAATGTCCTCCAATTATATCCACCCACGTACCCAATTCTATGTTCACTTCCGAAACTCACGCCAGTGAAGTCATGAGAATCATCAGCTCATTAAAAAGAAAATTTTCACGAGGCATAGATGATATACCCGAGGTTATAGTTAAATTTTCGTCTCACGTTATATTAAATCCACTTATAAATATTTTTAATTGTTCTTTATCGGAAGGGATGTTTCCTAACATATTTAAGAGAGCTACAGTGAAACCTTTACGCAAGAAAGGAAACAAACTTAATATTGGAAATTCCCGACCAATATCTCTACTACCCACTTTCTCAAAAATCCTAGAAAAATTATTCTATAAGCGTCTTCTAGATTTTTTATCAAAAAATAACATTCTCTCTGACGATCAACACGGTTTTAGGAAATCCTTTTCCACTACAAGCGCCATATTTTCTTTCTTGAACGGTTACTACATCTCTTGACCGTGGAGAAAAAACCTCAGGGTGTTTTTCATGACTTATCCAAAGCATTCCATGTCATCGATCACAGAATTCTCCTTTCCAAATTGCATTCTTTAGGACTTCCACGTCAATGGCTAACTTCGCATTTAAAAGATAAATATAAACAGGTTGAAATATCCTATACTAAAAATAAAATAATAAATAAATAAATAAATTTATTGTCAAAAAACAGTACAAACTGCGTATGACCACGTGGAGGGAAAAAAAACTAATTTACTCTCCGGAAGCAAGCAAGGGACCATCCCATCAATTCCGATCAAGGGCCCTAAGGCAGAGGCGGATTCAAAAAATTCAGCAAAAATTCCTAGATAAGATAAAAAGTTAGCGTTGTCTTTCAGAAATACTTCAGCGTTGTCTTTCAGAAACAAAGCCACTTAATTGCGGAGTACCTCAAGGTTCAATTCTCAGTCCTACACTCTTTTTATTGTATGTAACGTCATGTCATCATCCACATCAGATTGCAAAATGGTTCTTTTTGCTGATGACACTAATTTACTATGTAAGCACTGCAACGCTCAAAATGTTTTGTCTAACCTTTCGACTAGGTCTCATTGTAAACACCGACAAAACACTGTCTCTGTCATTTCACAATAGTATCACAAAATCTTTATCCCATGTTTCTCTTTCTTAAAACGGAACACAATTAAAAACTGTTACGAATACAAAATTCTTAGGTCTCCATATTCAAGACAACCTCAAATGGGATTGTCACGTTGACAATCTTAATTCCCAATTAAGCAAATTGTGTTACGCATTCCGAATCTTAGTTAACGTAGTTAGTCGACGTATTTCCCGTTGCGTTTACTTTGCAAACGTTTACTCCCATTTACGTTACGGCATTATCTTCTGGGGTAATTCCAGTCAGAGTATTCAAACTTTCAGAATTCAGAAGACGATAGTTCGGATAGTTTGTAAATCTCACCCCCCGAAACTCTTGTAAACCTTTATTCATGGAATTATATACTTTAACTCTTCCCTGCATTTATTTTTGATAAAGGTCATGTTTGTTAAGACCGAATTACTGAAGTGCCACCCTTGCTTCATACGGAACATTCTCGTTCACGAACACAATACTCGCTGTTTCGAAATGATCATGCAGGTAACAAAAAAAGGACACCCTAATTGAACAAACACCTATTGCGCGCAGGTACGACACGCGCTTGCGTAGTTCGGCAGAATTGACGTTCCCGCCTTGAAGATATAGTAAAATATTCTTCAGTAAGCTGTTGACCGCCGGGAACAGCAGTAAATTATAACACAGCTGCTACTGCCTCGAAAGGGGGTAGTTTAAACGTACGCCACCAGGGCGCGCCAGTGACCGGTTGAAGATTATTAGGCTTCGAAGGAAATATTTCTGAATTCCTGCGTCAGAGAGCGCGGCGGTAGGTCGACCTTGACCGTCGAATAATATGGTATTAATTTGTTTTTGTATATTTTTAGGGCTGCCTTTGTACGAGCACGAGACGAAGAATAAAAAATACGTATTGTATCGTATATAATTCGTTTTATGCTCATTTTTTCATATTGAAACATTTATTTAACATTAACATTATAAATAGTGTGAATTATTTCTTGATTGAACATATTATTGGCGAGGCAATTGAATTTCTTCACGACAATGAAATCTTGTTTTTTATAAGCTCCAATGATATTAATTCTTCTTCAACAATAGGTGTATATTTTTTATTGAAGTGATCTTCTTTGCATTCACTCTTGTGAAAACGCTGTTCCTAGGAGCCTGGTTCCAGCCCAGATGACTTCTAGCTGAATCCTCTGGCAGAATTTTGTGTTTTGTGTTAAACACTCGCAATGGTAATGATATTCATCGCCACTCCTTTCCAAAAAGGACCATATGATTCGTGAATCGTTCTATATAATTCCCTTCCCAAAAATATAAAATATATTATGAAATTGAATCACTTCAAATCCGCGGTTAAAATCTACTTCCTGCACCAGTGTTTCCACAATGTAAAAGAATTTATTGATTTTAATAAAAGTGAAATCCGTCTCGTACTTTATCACGCCATTGCTGTAGTACTTTTAAAATAACTTATAACAATTTCAAAAACTAATTTCTTGCATGATTGTGTTGTGTCTTATGATTCATATTCATTTAGTTATATGTGTATTCAACTTTGGTACATTAACTCTGTAGCCCCATCCTGGCGCGGGTTTTTCTCCGATTTTCTATCGTGTAGAGGCGGATTTCTTATACACGTTTAGGCTTTAGCCTAGAGACGCGTTTATTGAAATAAGAAATCGTGATTTTAGTGTTATTTCAATTTTTATGATTTTTAAACACTATATTCAAAATAATCTATAATTCGATAATAATTTGTAGATGTAAAATAAATTTTTTGCGTTAAATTACAAATATATTGACATTCTATGAGTATTTTAATTCGCAGCTAATTTTTTATCTTATCTACGAATTTTTGTTGAAATGTCTGAATCCGCCTTTGCCTTAGGGCCCTTGATCCGCCTTTGCCTTAGGGCCCCGGAATTGATGAGATTGTCCCTTGCTTGCTTCCTGAGAGTAAATTAGTTTATAGTCCTCCACATGGTCATACGCAGTTTGTATTGCTTTTTTGACTATATATATGTGACAATATAAAGTTAAATGGAACTGATTTTTATTGTTTGCCTTCATTATATTAATTCAGAATTATACGCTTGTATTTGTATTTAAATTTATTTATCATGATTTTAAAATCTCTCATTAGTTTCTTTTTTCATCATTTCTATAAGCCCTTTTCGGCTGTTATTATTTTGTCCTATTTCATTGACTTTTTTATGAGTGTTATCTTCCACATTATATATTATATTCCACATGTGAAAGTAAGTAAAGATTTTTACGTCTTATATTCCACCGAATTTCTTTAAATCCAGAAAAATATAGCAATGATGAGTAAGGAGCAAGAAATGCATTACGGATGTTCTGCAATGAAATAGAACAATTCAAAGGAATCATTTAACGAGACCTCCTTTTCTGGTATTATGTCCTCAATCAGTTGTAGTTGGCAAATATTCCAGAATGATTTACGTTCCATATGATGTGAACATCGTACGTACGTACATACATAAATGATTTCGAAACTGGCTTTTCCGGAGAGCCTCTAGTATGATGCTCCTTAGTGGTTCATGGATATACAATCCGAATGACGCGGATGTAGGAGTTACAAAAATGCTGTCTCATCTGGGTCTGGAACCTTTCCTGAAAGGTTGTATAAACTTACAAACAACATCATCGTAATATCTCAAATTTAAATTGTTAAAACTATGTATTAAGAAAAATAAGAAAGTATAAAATTTTAATGGAGAAATTAGCTTTCGAATATTTCATAAATTGAAGTGCTGTTTGTGCAAAAAATTGGAAAGTAATCTATCAGCATTTATACATGAGCCGAGTCGATTCTTCCGTACGATTTTACTCTGTATATAACTTTCCTTAAACGTATATTCTCTTTATCCACTTTGTAGGGCCCGGATTTTATGTAACATCGAATCAAGAAATATGTTCATAAACATTTATCAGTTCCAATATGTAATTTATGTGTATTAAAACGTATTAAATTTTTATTTTTTTAAATGACTTAAAATATATTATTTTATTCAAATAATCTACAAAATGGCGAAATTAGAAAATCAACGAAATCCATCCTACAATTTATTTAATTTCAAAACAATGAATGATTAATTTTTATTTGTTAAGAGCATTAAAAAATAAATAAATTACATGTATCATATTTAAAATTATGTGTCAACTTTTGGGGACACAAGAAAAGAATAAGGCACTCAAAAGTGTCTCTGAGCCGAGCTTGTTCCTTCATTTCTACGAAGATTTTGGTTAAAAAATAAGAAAATTCCAAATTAATAACTGTGATTAGTTTCAAAATTTGTTTTGATTAAATTATATTTTGATGCAGAATTTAAATACTCAAATATGAAATTTCGGATTTCATAAAGTAATACCGAAACATTTATTTTCAAATCAAAGTCAAAGACTTGTTATCGATTTATGACGTTTCCGATTCTTTAAGACAATTTGAATAAGTGTTGCTTGTCAGTTACCTCTAAAAGAATGTAGCAACCAAACGAAAATATTTCTATGATAATGGCTAAGTTTGAATGCTTTCGTAGGACGAATATAATAGTACATACATTCAATGACTTTCTTTACAATACGATTCTGCAGAAGAGAAAATCAAGAATGAAATTAACAAATCACGAAATGAGGAAATTCTCCGCATGAATCTCTTATCTTAGTTTTGAGGATGGGGAAAGTAGAGAAATGGCAGTTGCATGGAGTAATTTCAGAATATAGCAATGATTCCATGTTGATAATATGTTAATGAATGGCGTTTCACTAGGGATACTCGGAATAACGTTAACTTAGAACAATGAAAAATTACATTAACATGTTTTAGATCAAAATTTAAATATGTTCAAGAATTTTCCAGAACAATGATTGCACATTTGTTATTAGTATATTTATGCAAAGCTAATATGATCGTCCCATTATTTGTAATATTTTGGAATGTTTTTAAATGTCAATTTACTATTCTTGTGAGAATTGAAGTTCGAGAAGTTTGATCTCGGCAAGTAAGTTATTATAGAAAGTAAATAAAATTCTTTACTGACTAAATGAAATATTAATTGCCATTTTATCAATACAAATGAAAGACAGATGAATAAAATTTTTGTTTGCGTCATAATCATTTGAAAGGTCTGTTATATTTCTTTAAATAGTAGCCTACATTTCGGATTATGTCAATGGTTTCATTATCAACAAAAAACTAAACAAATTGTTACTTTAAGAACTAGGGAGGGAAATCATGGAAATGAATGAAGATAGACTTACAATTTGGCTCGATCCATAATTTCGTATTTGGCTTCAATATTATTTGTATCACTCTGAAAAATCCAGAAACTATTTATACAAAGTTAATAACATTTTATTTTAATTACAAGTATGTTAATGAAGTAATGTGACACTTACGAAGCTGAAGTTGTGCATAATCAGAAAGAATTTAGCATCAGGAGAAATTTGGAACTTGAACACATCTAAGTGGTCAATCTGCAAGAAAACATATTTAACATTATGATAATTATATATTAACAACCTTTAATAGACAATTTACTCATTTTACTACGTAACGTTTCAGTCTGGATTTTGAGATTAATGTGGATATTTATTTATGAATGGTCGATAATGTTATAAATTAATAAGATGATAATGATAGTGCAAATAGCTCTATTACACAAAAACATTTAACATGTAAGACTACAATATTCAGGTAAGAGTATTGAAGACTTGTGTCAAAGTAAACAAAACTATCCATATGCAATTTAATTTAAAAAATCTGTAATTGAATAGAATAAGTGTCCGAAAACAGCATTTCAAGTATGTTTCCGGAGCTGTCGTAGAGATGGTTCGAAGGAGTATTATCTGTGTAACATACTGTGTATCGAGAAATACTTCACAATTTGCCAAGTGACATAGTATTTTTTCCATCAATTATACTTTGATTATAATAATTTTTGACTGCACTAATGTATGATATTGAAAAGTTTTGTTATGGGTAAACGTAAAATATTCGGCATCTGGATACGAATGATCAATACATATTGTTGGGCGAAACTCTGAAGAACATTTTTAATGCATTTTAGTTCTCAAATATTGACTAGATTGTGAAAAAAGAATAGAAAAATATTAAATTAGCAAAGCGGGGATCTCAGTAACACATCACAAACAGTTTCCTCATTTTCCTGGTTATCTGGAAGAGTTACTAACTGCGATTCGTTAATCCAAAGTTTAATAAAGTTGCTTATTTTATGTTACTTTATTATAATTCAATACAGTTCTTTAATTAATCTTTTATTTATTTTTTAATATCTTTGTTCATACTTGAAGACACAAAGACAATGACAGACAGAAGGGACAATGAAGTATAGTTCAAATAAAATAGTTATACGGTATTTCATAAATCGTAAAAAGAATTACGAACACCAAGGATTTATTAGGCAAAACATAATGTTGAAAATGAATCCAAAAACGTAAAATTTCAACAGTGGTACTCAAATCATGGTGCTCGAGGTTGTATGGTCAAAATATTACTCACTACACTATTATGACATTTATTTCGAATTCGTTCTGTTTATATTTGTATTTTCTAATATGTACTAAAACGTTTCAAAGTACTAAAACGGTACTTCTCTAAAATGACACCATACTATAATGCTTTATCATCCCAAAATACATATCTCTATTCTGTGTACTTCGTAAAACTTGTGACCTATTCGCGAAAAAACTATAAATAAGTGTCGTGCTGGCAATATCATTCGAAATTCGTTTTTATAATTATTTTGATATTTTATTGAGATCACGTCTTTGAGACTGATACGGAGTATGCACGGAAAGAACCAAAAGTCGAGTTCCACGCATTCTCATCTTACGATATGTGGATGATAGGTATCACGCCATTACGTATGAGGAATTTTGTATTACAGGCATTACATTTCAGCAGGTCCTTGTGAAGATTTAGCATTCCTATTAACATGAGAATACCAAGTGTCAGTGGACCCTCTGTAACGTGAAAGCAGTTAACAATTATCTACACACAAACTGTCCCACAATTGGCCCCAAGGTTTGCTCATGGGGTTCGTGGAGGATGTTAAGGCCTGGGCGCAAGTAGTAGGAGGAGATGTGACCAGCATTTCGCCTCTCCGACCCTAGGACAGACCCAGCATTCATTTTACAGCAGGCTGAGTAGGATTCAGTCTGAAAAATTCTTCACCCAACCGGGGATAAAACAGCGGTCGTCCACCCAGCTGAGTGCGCTGACTCCCACAACTATTATTTAGTATTTCAATTGTAAGGTACATGAATATTACAAGTTAACAATGAACGTTTACAAAGAAGTTGCTGGAAGTTGCGGCCCTTGAGTAGCGTCACCTGTTTGGTAGTTTATTAACTAACCAAAATCTGTTCGATATTCAAGACATCTGAACGGTAACTACCATGGGATACAGCTTAAAATATTTAATTCAATTTGAACTTTAGAATAAATTATAAAAGAAATCGTCCGTAGTTAAAATGTAACATAACGTTTCTTCATAATTCCATTAAGCGTACATGGATATTGGCAAACAGTTACCTTTTAAAAATAAGATACAGCAATGTTTTTAATTTTATTTATTCTTTTGTCAGTCAGTATTTTAGATATTATATTCTAAATATTATAATATGAAAATTAATTAAATTGATGAAAAAAAAGAAATTTTCTTCGTGAGCATGAAAATAAAATTTTATTTTGATGAAATCCTATCAAACTCATTCTGTTTCTGGAAATATTTGTAATAGCACAGCATTTAATTTCAAATATAGTTCCAAATATCAAATGTTTTAAGAAATGACTGAGGAAAAGAATCTTAAATAAGAAGTGAAACACTTAATTACATTAATTGCAGAACATAATCTCAAATCTTTTCATTTTACATTAATTTAATAATCATTAACGATTTTTATGGTATTGGTGTAGTAATAAACTTGCCAAGGAAGGGTCTGGCAGTAAACTGAGTGCCACTCCATCACGCACATCCAAAAGAAGTGGTTCTCTTGTTTCCTTATCCTGAAAAAGAGTAAATTTGGATTAGAATTCGAAGATTGAAAATACAGGAATCTTAACTTTAAATTAGTTTATGCTTTTCAATAAATGGTGAGACTAGATTAAAACTGAAGCGTAACACTTGCTTGGATTTTAGTGAACCTATTAATCGGGTGAAAGATGATTCCCAAGAAACAAATGATGCATTCATCTATAGCGATTCATCACGCGTAAGCGGATCACTATATCTTTTTCTCGCCATATCAAGATATGATCTGTATTTTATTGCGTGTATAATGTAGGTCCACGGTAGATCCTAGGGTTATGAAAGAACCCAATAGTACAATAGACTCTATTATTGTAATCTGACGTGAATTCCACCGATTTTCTCAAGACGCCGATGAACCTATTACTCAACCTACGACACCAACAAGCAAAATACATAGAATTGTTTCTCGCAAAAAAATAAGATAAGGGAAGGGGATAGTTATAACTCGATAAGGACAGAAAATGAGGCGTTAATGTAGCTTGCTTAAAATAATTATGATTTTTAAGATAGTTTGATACAAAATATTTATTTCATAATCTAATTTTATTTCATAAATACAGTATTTAATCATTTACAGTTAAAAATTAAGCTATGTATCGATGTATTGAGTTTTACTTCTTTTTTTAAGACACAATTGAAGAATGACAAGATCACAAGTCGGTGGAACTTGAGTTACTATTCTGCAAAGTCGAGAGATAAGGACTGACAGATGGTGACCATGCAAGAAGTATGTTACATTTATCAAAAAGAAAAAATGTTACTAACTTAAAGTTTGTAGACTTTCAAAGTATTTTCTTCATTCTTCTACCCCCCCCCCCTTTTTCACAATGATTTACAGCGCCGGATCCACCAAAATTTAAAATCTTATACGAATTAATGGTAATTTTTTTTTATCCATGAGTACTTTCCAGAGGGGGAGCATGATCCTATGAGCAATTATCCTGACTATTTTTTAAAAAGATACTGTGGTATGTAGCGAAACGCGTCATCGGCGATGACTTGTTTATCCAATACCACACGCCAGGTCTTGGTTGCGTAAAACCGCCATTATTTATGGTAGATGTCACATGTAATAAATAAAACTTATCGTATAGAAATAGTCAATTGGCAGTGTCTTTGGGTGGTCTCGTGACAGTTCATATAATTAATCTCCTCAGTCTTTCAATTATCCAAGTAGTATGAGCAGCAAGAATCTCCTGTTGTGTTGAGAGATAATGCAATTACATTTTACGCAGTCTTGACACTAATGAGTTTTGAGTTTATATCACCGGGTACGCTACGTTGGTAAGGTGGCATGGGTGGAACTCGCGGGGGGGGGGGGTGTTGGCTCTTCCAGAAAGTTTTAATAAATTGTAATGAAAGTACTCTGTAACTCTGTGCGATAAATTTCTGACTACATGCCTAGTTGTGACTACTCATTGTTTCTGACATCCATTACCTGGAAAAGAAGCTTGTGATCTGGCAACCACGTAGCGTTGAATCTGGTTGGGTGGAACTTTGCTGTTAGTATGTCGCTTATTGAAGCAAAGGGATCTCGCGGAGGACGCGGTCCGGGACCTGCGCCCAACAGAGCAGCTGCAGCTGCCACCAGGACTAGTACGAGGACACCCAGCGCGGCTCCCAGTGCTATCGCGCGTCCATCACGCCGCCATGATCGCAGCATCAGCTCCTGAATCAAAGAGAGAGATTCATAAATCAAAATATCGACCTTGTTGATACATACAAATTTATTAATATTAATCAACGCATTTATAGTATTGTGTTAACAGTAAAAACTTTAGTCAAAACACTAAAACATAGATAAAACTTATATTTCTTCCGTGTGCCCGACACGTGGAGAAGATATGTGACATCTTTCGGTCAGGTGAAAAATGGCGATGAGCCGGGAATCGAACCCGGGACTCCTGCTTTGATGACACGGAAGAAATATATGCATAACAAACCTTGACGCGTAGGTACGAGTAAAACCGGTAATTAAGCGCACACTGAATAGTGTCCCGCCTAGTTCACCTATCTCCTGTCTGGGGATGTCTCTCAGGTCTTCCGGGATTTAGGTCTGTGTGGTTATGGTGTACAGTTGTGGAAGGCAAATGGGTGGTGTAGTGGTTAGCCCCTGCGATCAAAGCAGGAGTCCCTGGTTTGATTCGCGGCTCGTCGTCATTTTCACCTGACCGAAAGTTATCACATAGATAAAACTGTTACACTTTAAACATACATGACGTGTCGTCTTGTATTTTGTGACATCGTCAGATGTAATCTCTGTAACTACGTTATTATGACTCAAGTTTCTAATGACTCTAGATGTATTTTGACCCAGTATCATTCATCTGTCAGTCTGATTCATCATTTTTCAAACACTGAGCGAAATAAAGTAGCTATCTTGACCAAGAAATCGGAGCAAAGTTGAAACCAAAGAAAATCCTCAGTAAAAAATACCAAAATTTTATGGGAAGTATTCCCTAGATAACCGTGCAAATTGACAGCTTCGTTGACAAATATTAATAAATAATTATTTCTGCATGGTGTTTCGCGTAGGATTTACGACAATACTACTCCACACTATTAGTTACTCCACGAAGACAACAGGTTGGGAGAAAATTTTTGAATATGTATAAATTCTGAAAAAACTTATTGTTCTTCACAGTAAAATTTTAAAGCAAAATTCTACTCTCTCCGTGTAAAGTATTGAAATCTCTAACAAATTTCATAATGATTACAGTATGTTATGAGAACGTGAAAGAGATACTCGTAATATAAAACTTTGTCCTCAACTGAAAATTTAGTCAGCTATTCCCTGCACATTTTGGTAAATATTTCTCAACACATCTCATGACCACTTTTCCTCGCTCAATTTAACAAGAATACGATTCAAGGTTAATGTAGCATTTCCCCACAATATTCTGCTAAAACAAGCAAAAAAGAAATGTTAGACATCAGATTTGTAGTTCCTCCTAACTTTTCTATCATATTAACGATCAGTGGGTATAACTACTACTCATATATTTTTCATTCCTAATTTCTGATACCCAAGTGTACGTTTCGAAAATACACATAAACTAAGACAACTCAAAACTAACTTGGTTCGGTTACCCCCCACATTTGATGCATATCTCAGCTGAATGTATTTAAGGCTGACTGACTTTTACTTTTTATAGTTCAATAGTATTCTAAGATGTTCTGCCAACAATTTCGTTTTAAAAATAGATTTGTACAAGCATTTCGGTCACCACTCAGGAACCACGCGAGATACGATTCTAGGAATCGCGTTGCTGAGGTATAAAGAAGCAGATTTCAAAATTTGTCTTTTGCGACAGGGCCCTCCGCGAAGGCTAATATTTGGGGAGGGAAGAAAATAAATATGCTATCTGTTACAAGTATTCGCCATCTGAGATGAGAATGTGCCAATTAATATTTTTATTAGTTGAACCACCATAATGTAAATTATATACATTATTACATTGAGGTTGGTTTATTTTTTAACTATTAAGACTGCAGTGATAAGTGAAAATGTTAATAAAAAACATGAATTTTAATAAAGTTTTATTTCATTATTATAAAACATGTTAAAAATTTGTGAAAGTTAATTACATTTTCGTACTTTGTATTGCGAAGTGAATGTGTAACTTTGCCGTTTTTCCGAGTTTTTGAAGTTTTCATGGACGAGTCTCCATATATCCTCATACAGTAGAACAGCTTATTGTAGCAGGAGAGTTAGCATTAATTACAAATCATGTGGAAACGTGTCAATGACAATCGGAGAATGATAATAATAAACCATTATGAATTGATCATTCCAATTTCTTTGACATTACGACCAGAATTCTGGGAACGTTAATGAAAAAAAAAACTAATTAAATATTAATAATATAAAAACTAATTAAAGATTAATAATATAAAAACTAATTGATTAAGAGTTTATAGTTAACCTCTTACATATTAATGGTAAAATATAATAAAACTTTTGGGAAATAACCACACATTTGGAAGTTACATCTCATTCAACTACACTAAAAATAAGGTGGTTTTAAAAAAGAACAAATCAAATACAAGCATCATTTAATTGTGATATATGTGTATGCACTCAAAATAAGGATGATAATATTTTACCGTACATTTTGAGTTCGTATTTCTGCCACACACGATTTTAAAATGCTCATTCTCAACAATTTATGTCTTTGCACACGGGTCAAAGGAGCGAAATGTGATAACTTTGGAAGGATGAAAATGGAGACGGGAAGGGAAATGAACCCAGGAATTCTTGAAGTTTATATAGGTTATAGTTTAATGTATTTGTTAAGCAATTGTTAAATATTTTTTCGATTATCAATTATTTCTCACTTACAAATTTTGGTTTTATCTATACAACTCGAATTCGGAATGGAACAGTATCAACTCGAATTTGCTTTATATATCAGAAGGAGTTATATATAATCACTTTCGAGCAATTAAATATAATTATAGTGTTTGGCGATAATGAAGAAAAAATGTAGTGCCTCACTCAGTACACAACTAAGATTTTTCATTCTTTTTTGTTTTAACATTGAACCCATTTTCATTCCACATTTAAATTTAGCAAGATGATTTACAGGTGGAACAAGTAGATCTAGTATTAATGTAAACATTTTAAAAGAGGCCTCTTCTGAGAAATTAAAAATCAATTTTTATTTTACTATAGTGAAGATTATTAAATAGATTATATAAACGATATCTCCAAGCTCTTTGTGCGAATTAGAAGAGAACCAGATTTCAAGAGATTTGTGTAGATCCGTCTTTAGCGTTTTTTTTTAAAATTTTCATACCTGAAAATTCAAAACGGATTGAAATATTACAATATTACTCGTTTTTTTCTTCGTATATACAAAGACAATCTCCCCACGAATTTTTATCGAAATTTGAGATAATGACGTTTAGATCTTGTGCTGATTAGACTTGGAATGATTCGTACATAGTTCACACAAATAACCCAAAAACTATGTATATAATTGCATAATGAGGATAACTTTTGTCGTGAGAAATTAACGTGACGCATTTTAAAAATAGAATAATTTTAAAAATCTAATAATATGTGACATAGAATTCTCTTGGAGATTCCTTTTACAGTAAGCATAATTCCTAATTCACTTAACTTACCATTTTGGTTTTCGGAAACCATGAAAGATATGAAGTCCATGTGTCAATGAGTGCCTCGGAGTCATCTTCCGTGTTTCCCGTCTCGCTCATGGCGGGACTTCCTCAACACAAGAAATCACAACTACCAGCGTACGCGAGACAAACCGCACGAATATGGGCCAAAGGGAAATGGATTCTCCGAAGATAATAGACAAGGAGGCATCAGTGACTGGAGGAATCCGCATGGAGGGACACACGAAACGCTCGCGCCGACCCACTGAGCCGCAGTGACAGCTCTTGCGTCACACTCGCACGCCGTCGTGCGTCAGCGCTGCTGGCAAATAGAGGCACAGCCAATTGTCTTATTGGTCACTGATTTTACTGGAGGAGGAGACTTTTCCTGATCATGGGAACTGGAATTTGGAGGAAGTATATTTGGGAAGAAGACGGGTTTTATTTTATTTTTCTCATATTTTTGTCCTTCTTACACGACATTTGGATAATCCGAATTATTTTACCCTCCCCTCTCCAACTTTCATTACATGTCACTTTCCTCGTATATTTCATTCTCTCCTGTGTCTCATTCTTATTCTCTCCATCAAATTTTGCTTCATCTTTACTCGCACACCTCCGTTTATGGCATACACTATTTTATGCATTCTGTTCCTACACCAACTCAGTATTAATGACAAATTACTCTTTTAATTTTTATGTTCATGGCACCCAATAAACGCAAAATAAGATATATTTTCCGTTTGTATTATTGTTGTATTGCGACAATTCATAGGAATCCCATTCAATCTTATCAAGCACAAAATTCTCGTGACCTCATTTCTTTCTCTAATTTTATTTTGTTGAATATTTCACATTCTACTGTACAACATATTAATTTCCAACTTAGATATTTTATGTAGAACCCAGAATAATTTCTGGAACATCAACACTGAAAAATCCAAGGTGATTTCACTGATAGAGATACAATTTGTATATTTGTGTGCTTTTATCTAAAAGTAAATTATGTGTTTTTATGTATTATATACCTTTATGTATTATATGCATAAAGTGTATTATGTATTATATGCATAATCTTATGTATTATATGCTTTTAGTAAAATTTAAGTGTGTGAAATTCATGAACAATCCTGCATGAACAATACTCAATGGATTGGTCCTTATCTGAAGAGTTACTCACTCCCTCTCTTTCAACACGTGTAACGTAAATTTTCGTATTGGCCGTGAACTCTGTCCTGACCTCAATGTTTTCCTATTTCATCATGGTTCTTTGACCCAGTGCTGAGAGTGTTCTTTGTTAGCTTCCGTGGAGAGAGAAAAATGTCTTTTACAACGGCGTAATGAAAATCATGAATTTTTAATAAAACTAACTAAACTAGTGGGATCAGATCGTGGCAAAATTGAAGTAACTAATATTCTAGTGATAATATGAACGTTTACTTTTATTTAGCGAGACTATTTTATTGGCGTGCATAATATGGAAGATAGTTCATTACCCCATCGGTTAGTTGTTTCACTCGGATTCATATTTAGCAATTCAACGTAACCAAGACATCAGAACATTTATGAATAGTATGTGATAATAAGCAATGGAGAATTACGTAACTCACGTATAATTTTCATGTGAATTTTTTACGAATATTTTTTCTTTCTTACCAGACGCATCAGTACCGTCATTTGTTAAGACTCAAACTGTAAAGTAACAACATTATCAAATAGATGAGTTAAGAATCTTCTATTCGTGAAACAATTTTTGAATTACTATTATCTTGGAAATTACATATACATTCCAAGATATATTACATATTATCTTGGAAAGGAAAAGGTAAAAGATGAACAAAAAGGATTCATCAACATATCTTCTAATGCTCTAAAGTACGATACTTAATCGCCCCTTTAACTCGAGTAGGACATGTCCAAATATACTTTAATCGCAAACTGTCATGCACGGAAATTTACTAATTCATGGAATAATAAAGGCCCATAAATATTGATATTTTTAATAATTCTTCAATTTCTCTTTATGTTCCTCCGTTGTAAACCGAATCAAAACAGAGGTTTGAATCATTTTACAGTCTATAACATTGTATATAATAACAATAATAATAATATTCATTTTTAATAATTATATTGAATAAAAATTGGTTCGGTTTTCTCCTTCCTTCCTGTTTCGCAGTGACATTGCATCGGTTCTTCCTCCATGTCTTAGAGCCTTCCATCAATTTCGGCACTACAAATGAACTCATAAAGGAGTGCAGAAGCCACGTCAACCGTTTGGTGACGCAGTGCCTAAGAAATGGGTCTGAAATGGGAAATAACTTGTACTGTACATCAGCGCGCGGTTCCGTCCAATGTCCATTGATGACATTGAATTGCATCTTTTTAGACACTTTAAAAAAAATGTAAAATGTATTTTTTTCGTAAGTTTGTAAAAAGTTATTCAAAGTATTAATAACTCAAGAATTTGAATTATTCGATACTTGGAAGTGGGAAAAGAATAATTTTTTAGCAATTAATATTTATTTTACTTATTTAGAATTATTTTTTAATTTAGAAAGTCCGAAAGTAAATATATGAATATTTTAAATACTCATCTTTCCCATTTTATAATAATATATTCCACTTTTGCACGAGCTTTTTGTCTGTCGCAGGAAAGGATAAAATATACAAATATTTGTCTTCTCAAACATATATAATGATATATCAACATCATGTATGAACAATATATGACCGTTCAGCAGTGAAGTTGTTATTATGGTTGGATTAATTTTTATTAGGCAGAATATTTTTAAGACTCGACGCAACTTGTACTTTGAAAATTCATAATAATGGAAGTATTACTTTGACTGATAAATCTTTTTACCATTTTGTTGATATATGTATATTATTGAATTTTATATAAACCACTGAACCGATCGTGATGAAATTTAGCGAGGAGATAGTTAAGATGTCCAGGATAAACATAGGCTAACTTTTATTTTTTTTAAATCTATCAACAGAAAGATAAAAATGAAGTTGAAATAAATGCCCATGAAATCGGAGGAATAAATCGACCATATTCACTTATTCTGCCTAAACGGTTCGAGATAGATAATAACTTTGAGTGGCAACATTGTTCGAAGAGTTCTACCAAAAAGTTCGTGACAGCATATGTCTATCTACTAAGGTTAATTTATACTATGGAAAAACGTTATGAAAAATAGAAGTGTTGAAATACTTCAATTTATATGAGGAATTTAAGAAGAAGNTAGATAATAACTTTGAGTGGCAACATTGTTCGAAGAGTTCTACCAAAAAGTTCGTGACAGCATATGTCTATCTACTAAGGTTAATTTAAACTATCGAAAAAAAGTTATGAAAAATAGAAGTGTTGAAATACTTCAATTTATATGAGGAATTTAAGAAGAAAAAAATCAATCTTCATCAAATTTCATGGGATTTTTGTTTTGTGCGTTTAACAAAGATAAAAAAATCTTTAAATCGTAAGGTTTGGACGAATGGTTTAGATTTTATAAGCGTTTTAATGAAATGGTGCAACCACGTTGCCGCAGTTGTGTCTTGCATCGGAAGCAAAAATTCGACCTGCGAGGTTTCCGGTGAGTGGGTTCGTTGGTCTAACGAGAAAAAAGAATTCCGGGCAACGCAGGTTAATCAGCTAGTTACGTATAAAATCTTCCACTGTTTTGACGAAGAGGTTCTTAATGAGACAAATTCTTACGTTTTACGACAATCCGCCTCTGGGAAAAACATAGTTTATAACTTATACAACAACTCATCTTTTGGTCAGTAAAAAAATGTAATATTTACGTAAACAAGATATGTTTTGAAATGTTAAAATTTGGTTTCATCAAAGTGTCAGCTATTTTGTCACACATTTTCAAAATATGAGTAGCGTTGATAAACATTCTTTTTACCTCCTGCAATACTAAAGAAACCAGAAACCATAAAAATTGTTGCTATTTGTTTGACTGCACAGAGCAGAATAAGATACATTTTGGGACATTTATTTTTCATCTGATATTTCTTGGTCTTCTTCTGTTCATGTGCAAATTCAAAAGTCTATAATTTTTACGACGATAGATGTGAAAGTAAGAGAAGAAAGATGAACGCGGGATGCCAGAATAACTGAGTGCATACCCGAAAGACATAAGAATACGTATGATCAGATACAGAAAAGCTCACTGATAAAGAGGAGAGGAAGACACTGTTCCAGATGTTGAAAGAAGCAGATGTTAAATATGTGAAGATAAGATGGATGGGAGTAGGATTAATAGAGAAGAAATATGTTGTTCTGACAAGCAGATCTAAACCGGACCCGAAGAGATAACACATCTAAATTCCTTATTTATCTTGAACCAAAATTTCAAAATTCTTAAACTGGAAATGGATTGTGGAAACTTAATTTCAAAATTCTTAAACTGTAAATATTTTTTGGTTATTACTCAATTGAAGTGACCAAGAATTCATTAGTGCGTTGTTGATTGACTTCCTAAAAACTGCCGTTGGAAACTGTTTAGGAACAAATTTACTATGGCATCTACTTCTTCATAAAATATCCTATTAGTGAAATTGTTATAAATTATATTGTACAAGCAATTTTTAAAATCGAAATGGGATTTCGACAATTTTAGAAAAGTTTTAATTTCACGATATTCGGCAAAATGATTTTAAAGGATTGACCGCGTTATTATTTAAATTAACTAATGTTATTCTACACAATGGATTAAAAATTAATTTCATTTTAAAAAACAGTAATTTAAGTTATTTCATTATCAGATTTAGCAGTAAAAATATTATTATATGGTTTGTTCTTTTTAGGGCATACAAAACATGCATAACCTCTGGTTGTTTTTTGGAACTCCGCCTGAAAATGGAACTGAAATTTGTAAAACTGAAATCAGAACTGCATCATAATTTTTCAATCTATTCGTTAATATCGAACTTCACTATTAAAAAGGTTGTTTTGCTCTCTTTCAGCATTTCTTGTGAATGGGAAAGAGGTTATTTAAGATATAGTAAAACCTCAGTTTCATTAGAAGAATGCGTGGATTGCACTCGAACACTCGCTACCTTTTCTTAGGTACTATAAAATAATGACATACTGATTGTTTCGGGCTGCGACTATAAAAGTAAAATATTTTAGTTTTAAGTTCTTAATGTTTATTGAACAAATATAGATCATATTGAATTATATTTTTCTTTAAGTCTATGAGCTATATATTTTCGAGACCAAAATATATATGTAACCCTTAAAGTGAAGTGAAAAATCAAGTTCATTTGAAAAAATGTTACAATGGTCATATATTTTACAATCTCCACTCTCCAGTCATTCATGTCCAATTTTGCTGAGCACATCAACACCGCAAGATACTTCAGTCTATAAGGTATTTGTATAGTCGATTGAATATCTTGAATACAACAGACTGGGTATCTTCCACATAGGTGTCACTTTTCCTCAAAGAAACCACCGTACGAATGGAAGTCAGTGTTCTGATTAAGCTACGTCTGGGTGATGATTAGGGCACCCTCGACCTTCGACCTCATTCCGTCGCCTTGACCGCATCGCTGCATGCGCTTCATGCACAAGATGGCGTTTGTCACATGATCGTGTTATTCTTTCTCGACGGAATTTTTATTTTTATAAATTCCAAATGCATTCATTGAATTGATTTTTCTAAGATGAAAGATAGAGCCAGTAATATAACAAAAACGTACGCCGCAATGCTTCGTAGGAAAGTGAATTCATGTTACAATGAGATACGGTCATAGGTCTCGTCACTAAGTGACAAGTATGTTAAAGATTTGAGCAAGTAATGAGTGCTCTGAGCGGGAATCGAACCTCAAAGTCTTTCCGGGCCCACATATTTCAGGATACTTAAATTTACTGTTAAGGTGCCTACGAGGAATGGTGTAAAACTATAATAAAAAGATTAATTTTATCGTTAAACTCATAGAATTCATTACAAATGAGAGGAATGGACATTCACCACGTAACATTACTAACGTAAAAACTTCATGTTTATTAATTTAATCACGTTAGACTTCATTGCATTAACATTTTTAACTACATTTCCCATTTTTTATTCGGGAATGCTATTTATTTTTGCTCCTGTACTAAATTAATCGCACAGTTCTTATGTCGACGAGTTGATTACGATTTCTCCTCCGATGAATCATTTGCTGTATTCACAATATTTTATGCATTTTTATGATATTTTCTCTGATTTGCTTGATAAGAAGAAGAAGAAGAATTCGAGGAAAAACAAGTATAATGGTGACTTCTATATTTTTACCGCAAAATTTCAACGACCGGAATTCAGTTATCTTCTGAAATCAGCTCAAAGAATTATTAATCATGTTACCTAGCGGTGAGGTTCACCGCAATCTAAGAGATTTCTATCAAAGAATTATGTTTTTTACGGAGAGATGTTTTGTGCTTTTTAGGAGTAAGTGTTGCGGCAACAAAGTAAGTGATGCGACTTTCGTCATGTTGCGATTCTCTACAAAAGTTCATAAAACGATTTCAATTTTCGAACTATTATAAATATTAAGGTATTAAAATGAGTTCTTTCCAACTGTTTTCGAGAATCGAAACATGACGATAGCCACATCACTTACTTCGTTGTGAACATCTCAACAGGGTTACGAGTAGTAGCTTCTTGTTACGTTTTGGACGTTCCACTTCAATGTCTGCAGGTTTGTGTGTAGCGGTATTCTCGAAACTGGGTACTTAAATTATTTAGACGATGACATTACCGCTTGGCCACGATAATACTCCTGGTAAAATGTTCCAACATAATAAGACGATTAATAATGTCCTAAAAATCCTTAATTTAAAAAATCTGGATATGTTGCAAGTTTTCGTCCGTTGATGCTTGAGATGTATGTGGTGGCCAAATACTATCACAAAGTAGAAGATATATAGGTAGAAATGTGAACTGAGATTAGAAAGTGGTAGTTCAGACGGTCCATTCGCTCCCTAAAGGAGACTCGGGGTCTTGCAATATTTTTTTACAAGCTTATAGCCACAGCATTGTAGAAGGAGAGGTCGTCCGAACATTAGTAAACATGATATAGATCTACCTTTGTAGAGTAAACTATGAGCACACACTAAAATAAAATTATAGCATAAATTTGTGTCCCTAAAATGGGACCACAGACTTCCAAATAGGGTTTTCGATTTCCATAATTGCACTTAACCATGTAAGGTTCAGACTGTCACTAAATTTCCTCCAGACAGTTGTTTATTATCGACCTTCCAAAACTACAATTCTGAATGAAGAAGTGTGTATTATACGAGAAGTAATAATAAGAAATATGAACGAAGATTATAGCTACTCCCATATTAAATATTACGAATACTTGCGAATATTACATTCATTTTTTTATTTATTTATTTTTTGTCGCATCCTCATCTCGACATTACACGACACATTCATTATTTTATTTTACGCATTCATAATAAATTCTTTTATAGCATACAACCAATATGTTCTTTTTCCAAGGTCTTATCATTTTCTTGGCTTTGTCTTGTTTCATTCTGCTATGCTGCACATCTCTGTTGCCCTTGAGGCGTTGCCCGTCCCTAGTCGTTCGAGGAGTGTGCTGTATTTACTATCTGCGACATACAGTTCTTGATGCACACAAACTCTTCAAATACCCGGTATTTTGCTCCTGTATTTATTATTTGTTCCTTGCTCACGGTATGTACCGTATTGATGGTGACCTTTTCGCGTATGTAAGAGGCTCTCTCCTGGGCGTAATAGGAACAGTCCCATAGCATAGGTGTTGGTGTTTCCGCACCCAGTCCACAGCCACACATCTCATCATCTATTTTCCCAAAATATCTCAAGTACAATGCAAAATCTCCGTGGCTTGTGAAAAATTCCATCACTATCCGTGGCGGGTCAAACTATTTCCTGTTTTTCCTCACAAAATCTACTTTCGGAATCAATGTGCATGCGTTTCTCGTCCTATCTTTCCTCCATTCCATCGTGTTTGCAAGGCCCATACTGGGAAGTCCGTTATTATTTTCCTTGATGTTTTCTCACTGCATCGTATTCTTGTCTCATTCAATAGTTCGTCACCATTCCGCACAAGGTTACCCCGACATCTAATCTTCTAAAGATGTAAATCAATAGGCAATATCCCTACTAGTACATTCATCTCTGCAGTGGAAACTTCGATAACAGCCGGAGATTGCCTTTCTATGGCCCGGAGTCCTTTCCCCCCAAACCACACACCCATGCGAAATCGATTGCTGAAGCGCGCCTCTATATAATAGTTTCACATCTCGTCGGTCAATATTATACACATGAGTGCACACACGCAGCATGCTGTATAATATGACATGCACTCTATAGTCGTTAAATCGTCGGCGTACGCTATCAATTGCCCGTTCTTTCAAATCCCATGGCACACAATCCATTACTATACTCCAGTAGATCAATCCGCTGGCCGATCCCTGAGGACATACAATGGTTCCTGTCTTCTCTATCTATTTTCTAACCATTTTCTATTTCTATGTGCAAAGGTTAAATCTTATGTAGATTTCTATGTTTCTCCTCCACTTGTTTCCTTTTCTCATCGAATTAGCCAGCTTTTCGTAAAGTTCTTGATTATTGTTAACTCATATCCTTTTTCCGACTTTTGGATAACTTCATTATCTATTTACAATTCGCACAAATTCCCCCAAAATTTCATATTCTCAACTTGTAAATGAAGTGGCATTATTCCTTTAGTATATCTAACGCTGGTGTTGATACTTCTTTTGTTCCTATCATAGATTCCTATCTTTTGTAGGGAGTAATATGTTCTCTCACTTTTATCTCTTAACTCTATGACGTGTTTCATGAAGTGTAGTTTTCCATAATTCCATATTCCAAGATATTTGACCTTTCGCACAACCTTGAGGAGTTGACTGTATTACTTTTTGATTGGATTTCTTCTCTTTTTATTGGGCATTCCAAATATCATTAATCTCGTCTTTTCTTTAGGTACCTGTAAGCTCTTTTCTTGACAGAGCAGCACAAAACTTGTCAAATTAATTTGTGCAACTTTCTCTACTTCTCGTCTTGAATTTTCTTTCTTAATTATCTCTACATCATCAGCATAGGTTATTATGGCATTACTCATTGCCATCATTCTAGTAATTATGTCATTCAACACAATACTTCAAAAAATGTGTCCGATTGAACTTCCTTGTGGACACCCTATTGTGGTCTTAAATGTTACCTTTCCTCCACCTATATCGAGAAGTACATGTCTGTTCATTAAGTATGAATGTACTAAATTTAAGATTCTCCGTTATATTCCCATTTACAATCATATGCCACTGTTCATTGTCAAAGGCGTCCTCAATATCTATAAATATTCATACCCCATACTTCTCTTCATTGGTTTCTACTTGATGTAATACATCCTCCAATGCATCAGTTGTTACTCTGTTCTTCATAAGGGCACATTGCTGTTCATTTGTAATCCTCTTATCTAATACTTATCCATATCTAAGACTTATCGGTCGATATGACTCATATTTTATTAGATCACGTAATTTGTCCCTATTAAATAATTTTAATACACCTATTTTTCATTGAACTGGTTAGTAACCTTTTTGGAAACAATGGTTGTATATGTGTGTTAACAGTTCCACGTTTTTTCCCATATAGTGACGTGCTATCTCATGGCTTCTATTATCAAATCCCGGACTTTTGCTTTCCTTCAGGTTATATGTAACATTTTGTTCTGTGGAATCTATATCTTCCTCAAGTTCGAGAACCATGGCCTTTTGCACCCCTAGGATATCCTCCAGTATCTGATCGCCTGTTTTCATTCAATCTAGTGTTTCCTTATCTTTTTCCATATCGTTCTACATTTTAATTTTTCCCGCCCTATTATATATGGTATTCTCCAAACATTGTGCTGTATTGCCTCTTCTACAAAATCGTTCCAATATTTCCTTTTTGTATTTCAATATTTTGCACTTGTATATGTTTAGATGTTTGTAGTATATTTCCCAGTACTGCTGCTTTAAGTCATCTTTCCTTTTTCTTCTTTGATATAATCGACTATAACGATTCTTCTCCTTTTTTAGGTACGTAAATTCTTTTGTCCATCATGTTTTCCTGGTCTTATATCCATCGCTCTTATTATCTGCAAACTCCAAATAAGTTTGTAACATCATTCTCTATGCAGTCACCTACATTTGTTATTTCTTCATAGACCTCCATTTCACAGTCAATCTTTATTTTATTTGCTGCTGCTTCCCAGCGTATATATCGCAAATTTTTCTTTCAGACGCATTTTGATACTTTTGACTCTTGATAAATCACGTACTTCAAATTTTAATTCTTTATGATCACTACGTATTTCCATCGTAATACTGTAATCTGTGATGTTTATTCTTTGGAATGTGTTGCTCAGAGTTGGGTCAATTACTGTTGTTCCATTTTCTCCTACAAATGTTTTAATCCCATAATTGTTATGTAGGCAATATCAGTTTTTCCATTTCTTCTCTCTTGTTTATTAGTATATCCCACACATAGTTGATCGACAGTTACTATCAATGCACACTATAATATCATATCTAACATATTCTTCTAGTAGGTCTTCTTGTATTAGTAATTGGCCTTGTATGTTCTCGTGGATTTGCATATAGCTGTTCACTAACAAAAATTCAGTTTTATCCTTCTTTATCATGCACACTTGTAACCAGTCTCTTGTGTACTTACATATTTTGAGTACATCTATTCTATTTACTATATAAATTTCACTCCAAACATTTTTTTCAAATATTTTTTACAAATAGCAAATAACATGGCCCATGTGATGTTACGTTAGGTTCCTGCATACAATAGATATCTATTTTGTTCCGTTTTAAGTAGTTGGGTAACTCAGCACTGCCTAGTATTGCTCTTGCCTAGTATTGAATTTTTATAACAATCTAACACTCATAATTTATGTTTTGTCATGTTATTTCTCTTGCCTTCTTATATTGATCACAATCCCGACTACGTAATAAATGATTAGTAATTTTTCCTTTTCTCGTGCAATTTATACATTCCCTTTTTATTGATTTATGGCCTTGCTATCCACAATGGCCGCAATATTCTCTAATTTCCTCGCAGAATTTACTTACGAGATGAAATCTTTGACACCTGAATGAACACGTGGGTTCTGCATATTTTTCTGTTCTGTAAGCGACCATCGTATATCCATCGCTTATCTTTCAGTTCATTGTGGATTTTTTCGATTACTTCTAGAACCTAGTGCTCTGTTCTCTTGCTGTTGTGAATTTATTTACTACTCTCACATCTTCTATGGCACACCATTACAATTAACATTTTGCTTTATAAAATTTATTAACAACTCCATTTCATCAATACTTCTGTTGACACCGTACACTATGATTTTTTGTTTTGTACGTCGTACTTCTTTATCACCTTCTATATTACTTTTCGACTTGAATTAATCACGAGTGGTTTTCGTAGGTGTTTATTCCTTTTGTTTATAATTATTAATTATGACGAGTACTCACAAATAGTTTATGAATGTGGTTTATATTAGTTAAGTGCACTCCAATCTAGTTTTTGTTATACTTTCATGCTCATTCCTGTTGAACACAACTAGAAATTTCCTTATGAGAAACAAGTAGTGTCTCAAAGTCGTTAGTCTATCGCAATTTTCTCATGAATGCATTCAGGACGTACTCCCTCATGCCCCCTTTCGTGTGTAGCATTCGTTATTCCGTGCCCTTTATTCTTACGAACCTCTTTATTTATATGGCCTTGCCATGTTTACATATATTAATGGCATGTAGGAAGCAATTAATGTTTCATTTTGCACACTCTTCATCACTATTTCATGACCGTCCAACCAGTTTTCGAATATCCTTGGCCGCACCGCGTCGTCGATGTCGTGGCTCCACGTCGTGGTACCCTTTTTCAGCTTATCACGTCTCCACCGGTTTTCTCTTACTTAGACGATATTCTCTGCCACTTGTAATAACACTAGAATATATTTCAGCTCATCAGAAGAATTAAAAACTCTTTAAAATTAGAAGAATCTTTAATATGATCACGTATCATTAATTTTATTTTTTGGACCGTAGTGTCGTAGTCTGTTGGGATTACTCTCGAACGTTTCGCCTACGACCGTCTTCGTCCACGCTGCTGCGCTGAGGATGCCTGCCGATGTCGCAGACGAAACGTTCGGGTGTAATCCCAACAGACTACGACACTAGGACCCAAAAAATAAAATTATTAGTCAAGACGCCAGCCGTGCCAGCTTCAAGTCTCCATGGTCCCATATCACCCGTCCTCGCAAGTGAGAAGGCAGGCGCAGCATCCATCATCCTTATCGCCACCATTATGGAGCCTAGTCTTCAAATATGTCATATATATCTTTGTCCTTGAGTAATGATGTCCTACCTGTGATGTTAATCTCATTTCTCTCTATACGTCTCGTCAAAAACTCCACTCTCTCAAGTCCATACCCGTCACTGTCCCACAGCCTGAATCAACTACGCAGGACAACTCATTGGCATGTCAATTGTTAAATTAAACCAGTGGTGTCCACGCGAAACCGACTATTGTATTCCAGTAATTGGAAGCCAACTATTGACTTGCTTATTGGCATTGTGAAAACGCGGCATTAGCGAAAATCGTATTGGATTTCGTGGTCACAATTCCCTCTAAATTGCCTGGTCACCGTCTCGTTGAAGGATTGGCTAATAAGATATTTTGGCGAGCAAATACTATTGCTTCCTCTCAACGGAATCACCATCGAACAAGTGTGGGCCGAGCGCTAAAATGCTGCCTGGGCGAGATCATCGTGGTCGAACATTAACTTATACCTTAATACGAATTATAGTCCTGCTTTAAAATGAGTACCATTTATTTCCTGAAGATCAAACCATGGGAAAGTAAGACTATGCACATTATTTCCTTCTTGTCTTAAGGACAGAGTTCCACTCTACGAACCTCAAGAGTAATAGGATAACATAGTTTTTCCTAAAAAATATTAAATGTATTGAAATCACGTTAGAAGTATTCCTGTTAACTTTCAAATAGTTTTGTATTTCGTAAATTTAATAAAAAGATTAAATAAAAATAAACTTGAAACTTGTATTGCAACTCATCAACACAATACAGCAGATAACGAAGCAAATTAAAATCCTTGTTGTCATCATTGGAGTTACCAAGTTATAGCGAAAATGATTAAATATTGAAATTTATGATAGAGTAAATAATCTTATTATGAGCATTATATTATTGATTGACTGATTTTTTACCCTTTATCTCCAAACGTATTTAAACCAAAATCAAAATGAATATTGTAAATACAAATTAATTTTATAATAGTTAATTATAATTTCGTTTTTAATTATTGATTCAAATAACTTAATGTGATGGATTCGTTAGGCCATCAAATCGTAAATTACTTGTAAATTGTGCATGCCAACATTTCGCCCAATTACATTCTGAATATTAGGACTATAAAAAATATGCACTCATTAGAAGATGATAAGAAAGATAACTGAAGAAGGAATGAGATATATCTTATTAAATAATAAATTGAAACAAAACATACCAGATTGCTAAGAATTTATAATTTTTTTAAAACACTGATGAAGACGAGTAAAGCTGGCCTAAACGTGTTCAAAAATTACTTTTGAATGACTAAACACAAAAACTCCGGAATGTTTTAAATTACACATGGCTTATTTAAGTACTTTTTTGTGTGAACTAGACTTTAGCAAAAATTTTGTTTTTTGACTACAATCTCCATAAACCGATCCTGTAAACGGACGCTGAATACACTTCACAACGCTAAAATTGGTCTCCATAGATACGGTATTCATTACTTCCCTTATCGCTGCATGTGAATGGACGAAGTGGAGTGCTCTGGTGATGTAGAGAGAGTGTACGCAGCTCAATAGACATATGGAAAGTTGCTTCTCCATTGAAAGGACGCATTGATTTGTCGGGATGATAAATAAATAAATAAATAAATAAATTTATTGTCAAAAAACAGTACAAACTGCGTATGACCACGTGGAGGAAAAAAAACTAATTTACTCTCCGGAAGCAAGCAAGGGACCATCCCATCAATTCCGATCAAGGGCCCTAAGGCAGAGGCGGATTCAAAAATAACTGATGTTAAAAAATGTTAACTGATATTTGGTTCTATTCCTGTAACAATACACGATTGACATCAAAGAGCACGACATGGAGACTGAATTCCCGGAACATTGAATCAGAGCTACCATATTCTAGAAACGCTTTTTCTAGGCGCGTACTACATTTTAAATACGATATTGAACGGGATGATATTCTCATTTACACGTATCTTTTCCGTAAGTAATACTCAGACCGAGATTTTCTGAACAAATGCCAAATTAAAATACGTTTGTTAAAAATGTTTCATTCATTATAAATGTCATTAATACAACGTAAGTTTAAAAGTATTTTTTAAATTATCTTTTTCTTTAGCTTGGGTGTAAAAGATGCGAAAACTACGCGAAATAATTATGATGGGACCTTTTACAATTTTTCTTATTGTTTCTGGAAAACGCTGCGTTCAAATACTAGTACACGAAGAAATAAACGTTCACGAAATATGAAATATTAATTCTATTAATTCTGGTCGAGTAAATTAAATTAAATTAAATTAATATTAATTAATAATCAAATTAATTTGATGATGTTGCCATAGTTAACGGTGGTAATATCAATGGAATATTGAACGGATGTTTAGACGAAACGAAAAGTTTAAGCACTGTCCAGATAAAATAATTAAAGACATTTCTATTGTCCCTTACCTGATCGCTTGCAGCCATCTCCAGACTTGCCGCGGAGCATTCCCTCCGATGGCCCCGAGTACCCAGAGTACCTCGAGGGGGTGGCGTCCGATGCTGGTGATGATAGTGCGGGGATGATGGCAACCCTAGAGTACCACCACCACCTCCTCCTCCTCCTCCTGCTCCTCGTTGCAGAGTGTGTGACGCAGGGGGGTTGGTCACAGTGGGAGGAGGGGCGTAGCGGTTGAGGATGGCAGCGGGTGGAGGCAGCGCTCGACCGAACGGCGTGTGAGGCAATGCCAGAGGGTGCAAGGGAGCCTTCAATGAAGCGCCGGCGCCAGCGAGGATGGCGCGAGTTCCCCCACCTCCCATTCCACCCACTCTGCGGGTAAATAGATGTCAACGATTAGCATGTAGAGCGGATTGATAACGAGACGATTTTGTGTGTACGGAAATAACGAATGGATTTAGTAGTGGGTGTGAGTTCAACATTTTCGTTGAATTTACATAATTCACATGGTAATAAATTTGAACCATACATCTATTATTTCTGCGACAGATTTTTCAATTCGTCCAAAGTTATATTGTTAGGTACCAATGACTGTGAACCCTTCTATAACATTTTTCTCCTTCTTAGATATGAAAAATTGTTGGTACGTTGATATTTGTTAAATGTAAACATAAAATTTGTTAAATGTAAAAATATACATTAAATGTAAATACGATCCTTCCAATTCTCATCTTGTAGTTTTAAATATAAATGTTAATTGGTTGGACGGGAGTGCAGATTTTATGGTCTGAGTCTCACCAAATTAAAGACACTTTATTGTTATTTTTATTATTATTTTTATTATTATTATTGACTTCTCAGCATAACCGGTGATTGTTTCGGTACGCGTCGAAGGAAGTTCCACTTCCCTTAGGTTGCGTCTCCTTTAGAAATTCTTAGGGGCACACTTTCCGAATAACATGAACCGTCCCCAGAAAAGATATTTTTTGGACCTCAGATAGGTAGGTCTTTCCAGGAATTTTCTGAACAATCTTCTATATATTTGCTCACTGTTCCCGTGGTTCTGATAATAAAAGGGCAGACTTTTTTCTTCATTCCCCTCATTCTTTGGCATTCAATAGCCAAGTCTTTATATTTGAGCAGTTTTTCTGCCTCTTTGCATACAACATACATGTCGTTGGGAACAAAAACAACAATAAGAAGATATTCCTTAGCTTTCTCATTGTACTTCACAGAACTAGGTTCGTGTTCATACCAGTTATCTTTCACAGTGCCCGTTATCTTTCACTTTTCCCGATAATTGAATTAATAATTGAGATACTTCCAAATGGGTAACGCATAGTTAATACAATCTTAATGTCCTTAACACCCTCTCGTTCTGTAATTCAAGAATCGAAGATTAAATTATTTAGTCTCTTGGAATAATACGAAGAATAAATGATCTATTCACTGGTTTCTTGGTTACTAAGCTAAGGATTTGACGAAGCAAAAGGAAGAATATTGCATGAGGAAAAATAAAGGGTGTATTCGTATTTTACTCGTTAAGAGATTTACAATTTATTGAAAGAATTGTTTTGAGTTGAAAGAAAGCTAAAATTGACTTTAAATTGTAAGCATTCTTACTGTTATATAAAAAAATGCGAATCACTCATGTAAATTAACAAAAATATTACTTTAATTTAAACATTGAAAAAAATTACAGTATTGCAGTTTTCTTGAACTCACCAAATTATCACATGCAAAATGTTATACCATTTACATTCACTTTTTAAATTATATAATGTGTATAATATCTATACAACAAGTTTTAATAGTATTCAGAAGGAATTCTTCCTTGAAACGGAACCTTGTTTATACTACAACTCATTCTTTAACATTCTTATGTGTAGTGTATGATGTATTTCTGCTACGTGTACTTGTCTTACTCCCTGATGTCTCCTTATGAATTTATGTAAAAATGTTCAACTCTTTCAATCAATCGCCTCGAGCTGACAATTCCTCACAATACTCTCCAAGACGGGCTATGGAGAGATGCCTCAAGGTTATTTACCAGTCTCTTTCCTCATTGCCACTGTTTAGCCGGATTGCACTGTACAATTATGATTCGCAACCTTCGTCGAAATTCATTCTAGTTCATATCGTTGAAATTAATCCTTATTCAAATAGTCTCGTGTTTGCTAATTAGTGTTTCTATCGTCCGTTTGTGGATCTATTTTAGTCTCCATCGCCGTTTCGTACATCGTGAATAGATCATTTATTCTGCGTATAACTCCAGGAGACTAAATAATTTAATCTTCGATTCTTGAATTACAGCACGAGAGGGTGGTAAGGACATTAAGGTTATATTAACTATGCGTTACCCATCCGGAACTATCTCCATTATTTATTCAATAATCGGGAAAATGTCTCAATAGTGATTTGCAATTTGAAAGACGATGGAATTCAGACAAATTACGATTTTGTAATACCGCAAAGAAATTTAATACCCTACCGAATTTATATATTATACCAAAATTATATATTTAAAAATTTGGTAATGAATGTTGTAATAATGTAAAAGTGTGTATGTAATAATGTAAAAATAATTTAAAGACCTAAATTGAGCCAAAATTGTGATTGAAACGTTGTGCCGTTTAATATATTGATTAATGATGTTAAATGTCGTTAAACTTTGTAAGACAATAA
Organism: Laupala kohalensis; assembly: GCA_002313205.1. Lineage (NCBI taxonomy): Eukaryota > Metazoa > Arthropoda > Insecta > Orthoptera > Trigonidiidae > Laupala > Laupala kohalensis. Next base: position 347,816 of record NNCF01128340.1, on the reverse strand, counting down.
AAATACGTGGAGATATATTAAAATATGTATAAAAATATGTATCTTTCATCTTAAATAGCTTTGGGTTGTAGTTCAGCCTAAGCTGTCAAAATAGACTTTAAAATATACAAAATTGGTTCGTTTATACTATTTGTATAACCTGATCAAAACGTGTTAAAAATGGAAAAATCACAATAAAAATTGTGGATTGTCCAAATAAGACCCTATTACTTCTCCACAATACTGTGCTTGAAGAGAGGAAAAGCTACAGTAAACCAATAAATACTTAATGCTTTAAGGTTTAAGGGTAAGTCACATAATCTGTGTTTGAAAAACACAAAATTGAATCAATATTCAATGTACAATTGATTTGGATATTTCGCTTTTCCTTATCACGTGGTATCAACATTATTGTCAACATTGCAAGAACTCTATTGTAAGTGCATCGATGCTATAATATTATTTTCATTATGTTTCGTAATTACAAATTCTTGCAAGATTTATTCTTAAAACAACGCACGGGATGTTTAAGCAAATCAGTGTTGAATAAGATATTACTATATTTTACATATTTTAATCACTTGAAACCAATTCATTTTTTACAAATAAATGGATACACCTACATTAAAGAAGATAAACATTTGTACCTCTTTTATGGAGATTTTTAAGAAGCAAATTTATCTAGATGGTAACACACACGCCACTGGAAACTAGATTGAAAATTAAATTTTAAATTAATTTAATAATCCCCGACACATAGCTATTATTAACACTTAGGCATACATCTCACTAAGAAATTCTTAACGAACCACTCAATATCATTTTTATTTCAGTTTATACATCCGAATTTTCGGAAAAATTAGCTCATTTAACTTAGTATAATGAAAACGATGAACGTAGATGATGAAAATTAAGCATTATCCAATTAGAAATGTATTTGAAGTTATAATAAAGTATTTTGGTAACTATAATTTATTTTAATAAATAGTGTAATATGTATTGTTCATAGGACTTCGTATTTAAAAGAGCATGTTAAAATTATAACTGGTTCCGAAATAAATATATTCGTTTAGGGGTTCGAGAAATGTAATTCCAACCATAAAGATAATACTGACAGCATATAGTAAACCTTGAGCTTGAACTCATGGCAAAATGTGTAGAAACAAGAGATACTCACGGTCTGTAAGGTCCCATGATGTGGGTAACAGCTCTGGAGAGGCGATACGGTCTTTCATTCGTTAACGTGATCTGTCATCGCTTTGCCGCCTACCACCATCGCTACCAATTCTCCTCCATCGCCAGCACCGTCTCCACCTGTGTCATATCACCCTGGTCATCGTCACAATCATCACCATTTCCTCCACCACTACGTGATCACCATTGCCACACCAATGCCATCTTGGGCGCTGCCTCGTCCGCCAGCACCGCTGCCTTCACCATCAATTATTTCCATCTCCCCACCAGCGTTGTTTCGCGTGGCAGGAGACAGACATGGCGCCCAGTTGCCCTCTCGTCACCTTGCGGACACCTCTTTGCGCCGCTGTACCCCTTCCACCGCCTAGTTATTAACGAACTCACCAATAGCGCTACTCATGTGTCACCGAAATGCAGGACAGATAGATTACGGGAGCGAGACCGCTTAAGATAAGTTTGTAATGTAACAATTATGCTCATACATTCTCTAGATATTATATCCTCCGTAATGTAATGTCGTTCACGTCTCTTCAAAGATATCACTGTACTTCTGGAAGAAACGAGTTATTTGACAGAAGTAAGTAATTGGCAATGAATTTTGATTATTTCAATTTATTATTAGCCATAAATTATGTCAATATTCTATAAGATTATTCGATATGTTAGCATTATTGATACTATTTCAAAGATCTTGGAGTTTAACGACCAATTCTCAAATTAATTGAATCCTTCATCTATGATTTTTTCTATCACCTCAGTCTTTTCCTGGTGACTTCTTAGAGTCAAGACTTAGGTGTGGAGGAAAGAGATGGAGTCGACCACTTTTTCAAATTATGAAAATTTTTCCCTTCTCGAGTTAGTTTTTTTTGTGGGGCTTTAGGGTCCGTCATTCTCGAGTTAGTGAGCAATGGAGCAATAGATAACACTTCCTGTCTCTCTACTTTTTTGTTCTGATTGTACTTTACCAAATAAGGATGACGTGTTCATGATTCATGTTTTCAATGTTTTTTTAAATATTTTTCTCTAGTTCTTGACATCACCTCCTGAAAATCTCTCTTCGTAAACAGATTCATTGTTTTTATAATTTCGACAAATGTAGGAAAAAATATCTTCATAATGTATAATTTATTGATAAAGAAATTGCACAAGATTTATTAAGAAAAATTCCGATTTTTTGGCCATACAAGTGTAAAATATCAATTTAGGTATAATGACGCCGCTTTAAGTGAGCGCAAATGTTGAAACCTTGGTGTTATGTGTTAGGAAAAATTTTGATAGAACGATACACTTGGGGATTAACATCGAGTTGACTTTGGGTCTTGAAATTGATAATCATGATGCTGATGACAGAATAGGAATTAGTGAATAGTGTGAATAATTTTATATTTACATAAATGCGTCTAATACAAAATATTTAAGAGACAAATTCGTGCATTTTTATTCATAAATAAGATACACCGAACAAAATTCAGATCAGTAAGTGAATTTGAAAGTTTTTATCGGGGGAGACCACACGTGAAAGAAGACAGTGTGTAGTGTGATTACAATAGTGGAAAGAGGGGACGTGGTTTATAAAGAACCCAAGATTGCAAGTGATAAATGTCAAGGAGTGAGCAAGTTTTATGTAGAAATATGTAATATACCAGTCATTTGACCAATATATGCACGAGACGGGACTTTCGAGAGAAAAGCAATTGTACATAACGACGACGGAGGGAGGCACAGGGTGTGAGGAACAAGGAGAATATAGAACAGTATAACTTGTGCAATATCTGCATTAACTGCTTGTTTAAGCCTTAACCGCTAAGGATAGTCAGTTTCGAAACTAAATATTTGAGAGGGTTGGAAAAATTTTCCGTAGAACCTCACTGATTTCTAGATAAATATCTCGATAATTTATCAGCTCACGCATGAACATGAAGTCATGATAATGTTCTTTAATTGCAGAAACCAGATCTCAAGAATAAAACATATTTCTTAAAAAATTATCCCTTTTAAGTAAGAGAAATTTTTCTTGAAACTTATGTATTTCGAATACCTTTCGCATTCACCTAGCATGACTCACAGCTACAGATATACGAAACGATATCCCATTCATCGGTATGCCATCAAGAAAGATCATACCTTTTTCGGTGAGATTCTCGCTGTTGTTTGTGCATAGAAAAGTTGAATTAAAGAAATTTAAGAATGATAGAGCTGATATCATCAGTTACTTCGTTGCTACGAGTTACGTAAATCATCTTGTCGAGTTTCATCTCCGTAGATTCCTCTAAATCTTTAGAAAAGCATCATGTCTGGACCGGACGTTGCGTCCATCAGTGAGTAGAAGCAGCTCCCAAAACGAACTCAAAAGTCTACATAAAATTGGTCACGATTGAACAATTTTTCTAGATTTGAACCAGATCCATTTACTCGTCCTGTGTTACTTGTCTTATCGCAGCAAATTGACTGAATATTGTTTGTTATACTCCACTTCTCCCCTGCTTGATAAACAGTCATGGTAAACAAATTTTATCCTAAAAGTATTTCAGGGACTCCCAACAACTGTCCTTGCCTTGAAATTTACTATTATTGTCAGTCCTTCAATCATTTCAAAATCTGTGAGCGCTGGTACCAGCTTTTCATTGCAATATAATAATCGCAGTGATTTAAGTTAAATTTGTGCTGAATTTATGTGTGTCTCGCTTCTCTAAACTTTTTCTGAGTAATAGAAAAAAGTACGATTTATTACCAGGTATTCTGTATCATGTTCGTTAGCGTTCGCAGCAGTCATTATTATGTAAACCCCATCAATACGATTGACTTTGCACCAACAAAAACTTCAGAGAGAGGGGCATAAAAATAGCCGCTAGTAGAGGTTTAGATTTAACTTCGATTTTCGTCAAAATATTTTAAAGAAAAAATGTCCGCATACGAAAAATTTTATACTAAAATCTGAACAAAAACTTTAAGATAAAATGTCCTTATATGAAAACGAAATACGCATTAAACATCCTACAAAATGTGTTTTCCAGGGTAATTTTTGTCTGACGTTCTGTTTATCAGTTTGTGTGCTTTAAAGTTTAGTGCACATCTACGTAGACAGTGGCGGCGATTACGGGGGGACCTGGGGGGCAGGCGACCCCAACCGTCCCCACTTTTTTAAGGAAAGATAAACATTTCATTTTAACCGTCTAAAACGGGATAAAAAAATACCTAATTGTCTTTCCTTTTATTTATTTCATTATTTAAAACATACTTAGTGGAAATATGCAGAAAGTGGCATGCGATTGGTACAGCGCTGCCGTGATGGAGACTCAGCAGCGTGAAGAAAGTACAAGGTAGGGTTGCCATCGCTGGCCAATTTGTTGAATCTGAATCTCGTCGCTGTCACCCGATGATTCTTTCTTCTGTGGTCCATCGATTCATTTTGGGCATCCAGTTTTTGTCTCAATAATGAAAGAGCAGTTTCGAATCGTTTTACACTTGAAGATATTGTTTTAGAGTTTGTTCAATAAACACTTTTATTTATGTATTAATGAAAGTGCGACATTAGCAATTGCCAGTCAGGGATAAGCATTGAAATTTCTACCTATTCCGTTTTTTTACTATTCGGATAGTGAGTTTCACTAGGAAGTTTAGGTGTCTTTTTGTGTATATTTTGGTTAAAAACGCCGGACTATCACCAGAGTCGTTTCTAGCTATTTTGTCGCCCTCCCAGTGGACGTGTAACGTACATCCCCGCAGACTCTGCAACGCGGGGTCATGGGAGACGGGAGGGTCCGGAGTCTCTGAAAGTTTGATATGTAAAGAGTCTAAAATGTCGACAACAATTTTTCACCATATTAAATCTTGAATGTATAAAATGAAATAAGAATCTGCAATCGATATCGCAAATGGTTAGGGAGTCATTAAACAGTTTCAATACAAAAGAAGTGATTTTAAATGTTAGAATTTAAAAAAAATTGTTTTAATGAACTTAGATACACTGCTAAACTGTCATCTTAAATCCTTTATTTTTTTATATAAACAAAAGACATTTTGAGTATAATGGCCTTTTGGCAAACATCACTTTCTTTGTCCAAAAAACAAATTACATGATTGTTTTTTTGTGTAAAAATATTAAAAATTTTTTATAAAGGTTACAAATTCAAACGTTGCTCTTGTGTTTCATGGGAAAAAAATACCTCTCCGAATGTTTCAAAATGATTTTCAAATTTTTCGAAAAATTGTCTAACATTTTCGTGTTTCATGTAGAAAGTCTGATAAACATTTTTGCTGGGGGACGGACGGAAAAGGTTACACCACGGTCCCTCCTACATACTGAATTTGACTTGAAAATTCATGTCGTCAAATAGATTTTTCTGTACTAGCTGATAAGTAAAACACGTGAACCGTTTGTATAATCAAACAATTACTTCAATGTATTGATCCGACGTACATTTAGCTTTTAACAAAATATATTATTCTTGATTTTTAAAAAGCGGCATTTAATACTGCTTGTTGTAAATTTTTTTTTTGCCCTTTCGCCACCACTGTATGTAGTAGAGTCAATATGTTCATTTTTCCTTGAACAGTTTCTGTTGTCCTAATTTGATCCGAGATTCTGGTCTATAACTGTTGCAAATTAACAGAACTTTGAAAAATAACGTCGCATATTATGTCAAAAACTCATTGCTTCAAGGTAAAAATCCATGAAAACAGAAAAACATTAAAAATTTACTGTTTTTTTGTCTATATTTTTATAAGTTGGCCGATGTCGAAAATTTGGGTTCATCGTCAGGACTTGACCACATACAACATGCCAAAAAATCATAGCTACCCTAGTTGATGCAAGGAAAAATGTACATATTGAATTTACTACATATATATATGTACTAAACTTCCCTACACAGAAGAGGATAAAAGATTGTCAGACAAAAATATCATGGAAAAGACATTTTGTAGGACGTTTAATGCATTCCATTTTCGTATAAGGACATTTTCTTTAAAAGTTTGTATTTCTCAAGTTATAAGCAAAGTATTTGGAAAAATAAGTGTATTGATCTATTGTAGAATTTTTGTCAATTGCATCGCGCTCTCGAGCCTTTTTGTCTGGCGACAAAACTAAACAAAACATTATATGTTGGAAATTTAATGTGCATTATTTCGGTATAGGTTTTTTTTGTAAGAATGTATTGTTTTCAAATTATAGGCGAAACACTGAAAAAATATAATTACAGAAAAAACTGTTTTCCTTGATTTGCTTCTTTTCGTCATCTTATTCACTCAGAATAGGTTTAGTGGNCGTGTTTCATGTAGAAAGTCTGATAAACATTTTTGCTGGGGGACGGACGGAAAAGGTTACACCACGGTCCCTCCTACATACTGAATTTGACTTGAAAATTCATGTCGTCAAATAGATTTTTCTGTACTAGCTGATAAGTAAAACACGTGAACCGTTTGTATAATCAAACAATTACTTCAATGTATTGATCCGACGTACATTTAGCTTTTAACAAAATATATTATTCTTGATTTTTAAAAAGCGGCATTTAATACTGCTTGTTGTAAATTTTTTTTTTGCCCTTTCGCCACCACTGTATGTAGTAGAGTCAATATGTTCATTTTTCCTTGAACAGTTTCTGTTGTCCTAATTTGATCCGAGATTCTGGTCTATAACTGTTGCAAATTAACAGAACTTTGAAAAATAACGTCGCATATTATGTCAAAAACTCATTGCTTCAAGGTAAAAATCCATGAAAACAGAAAAACATTAAAAATTTACTGTTTTTTTGTCTATATTTTTATAAGTTGGCCGATGTCGAAAATTTGGGTTCATCGTCAGGACTTGACCACATACAACATGCCAAAAAATCATAGCTACCCTAGTTGATGCAAGGAAAAATGTACATATTGAATTTACTACATATATATGTACTAAACTTCCCTACACAGAAGAGGATAAAAGATTGTCAGACAAAAATATCATGGAAAAGACATTTTGTAGGACGTTTAATGCATTCCATTTTCGTATAAGGACATTTTCTTTAAAAGTTTGTATTTCTCAAGTTATAAGCAAAGTATTTGGAAAAATAAGTGTATTGATCTATTGTAGAATTTTTGTCAATTGCATCGCGCTCTCGAGCCTTTTTGTCTGGCGACAAAACTAAACAAAACATTATATGTTGGAAATTTAATGTGCATTATTTCGGTATAGGTTTTTTTTGTAAGAATGTATTGTTTTCAAATTATAGGCGAAACACTGAAAAAATATAATTACAGAAAAAACTGTTTTCCTTGATTTGCTTCTTTTCGTCATCTTATTATTGGATTAGTAATAAAATGTGATTTGATGCCATTAAGATAGTGTTTGATATCATTTTTTGCGTATATTTCAATTATTCTAAAACCAACACAGTTTTTATGAATAAAATAATTTTAGTGCCAAAGTCAACTCGATGACTAATACTGAAATAGCTGCCCACCGCCCTTAGCGACTGGGGATTCACGTAAATAAAATGTTGACTGGGGATTCACGTAACGGGTAACAGGTAGACCCGTGTGGTCCAAATCCTTAAGGTAGTGTCGAGTTTAAATGTAAATAAACTTAATTGTCAAAAAAGCAGTTACAAACTGCGTATGACCACGTGGAGGACATTCAACTAATTTACTCTCCGGAAGCAAGCAAGGGACCATCCCGTCAATTCTGATCAAGTGTCCTAAGGCAGAGGCGGATTTAACATTTCAGCACACTTCTAACAATAAAAGTAGTTACAATATTAACAGAATACCAACAAATTTGTATTTAATAAAACACAAAAAAGTCATTTCACTAGTACGTATTATTATAAAACTATGTATCATTCGGAAAGTATTGTTGATAAATAGTAACTACCAAATAGCTCTAAATTCGCGATTTATATTTCAATAGATGCCGCCCCTAGGCAAGAGCCTAGCGAGTCTATATAAAATATCCGCCTGTACCCGAAGGAAAACCGGAGAAAAACCCGGGTCAACATGGGACTACAGAATTAATGTACCGCGGCTTTTAATCGCGGATTTGAAGAAATCCAATTTAAAATTATCTTTTATATTTTTGGGGAGGAAATTATACAGAACGACTCCCGAATGATACGGCTCATTTTGACAAAGAGCGGTTGACACTCTAGGACGATGAATATTATTCCTATTGTGAGTATTGTGTTCTTGACCAAGATTGTTTTGTATGAAACAAGGGTGGCGTTCAAGTAATTCGGTCTTAACAAAAACGAACTTTTCATAAATATAAATGCAGGGAAGTGTTAAAGTAATAATTCCTTAAATACAGGTTTACAAGAGTTTCGGGGTTAAGATTTACAAATTATCAGAACAATCCTCTTTTAAATTTTGAAAGTGTGGACGTTCTGACCGGAATTGCCCCAGAAGATAATGTTGTATCGTAAATGGGAGTAAGCACTTGCAAAATATATGAAACGGGAAATATGTGGACTAACAATATTAACTAAGATTCGTAATGCTTAACACTTTACTTAATTTGGATTTAAGATGGTAAATTCCATTTGGGTTGTCTTGAATATGGAGACCTAAAAACTTTGCATTAGTAACAGCTTTTAACTGTGTTCCGTCCGTATTTTGAGACCTCTAGAGTAAAGATTTTGTGATACCATTGTGAAATGACAAAGACACTGTTTTGTCAGTGTATACAATGAGGTTATTTGCATGGAACCAAGTCGAGGCGTTAGACAAAACGTTTTGAGCGTTGGCGTGTTACAAAGTAAATTAGTGTCATCAGCAAAAAGAACAATTTTGCAATCTGATGTGGAAGATGACTTGTCGTTCACGTACAATAAAAAGAGTATAGGACCGAGAATTGAACTTTGGAGAACTCCGCAAATAAGTGACGTTGTTTCTGAAAGGTAATGCTGAAGTACTTTAATTTTAGTATATGATATTTCGACCTGTTGACATTTATCTTTTAAATAAGAAGTTAACCAATGACGTGGAAGTCCACGAATGCCTAAAGAATGCAATTTGGAAAGGAGAATTTCGTGATCGATGACATCGAATGCTTCAGATAAATCAAGAAAAACACCCTAAGGATTTTCTCCATTGTCAAGAGAAGTGGTAACATCGTTTATGACGCAGGTGTGGAAAACCGTATTGATCATCAGAGTAAATGTTTTTTATAAAAAATCTAGAAGGTACTTACAAAACAATTTTTCTAAGATTTTTGAGAAAGTGGGTACCAGAGATATCGGTCGATAATTTCCAACATTGAGTTTATTTCCTTTCTAGTGTAAAGATTTCACTTTAGCTCTCTTAAATATGTTAGGAAACACACCTTCCGATAAAGAACTATTAAAATTATTTATGAGTATATTTAATATAACGTGGGACGAAAATTTAACAATAAATTCGGGTATATCGTCTATGTCCGTTAGAAATTTGTTTTTTATGAACTGATGATTCTCATGATTTCACTAGCGTTAGCTTCGGAAGTGAACATGGGGTACGTGGATGGATATAATTGGAGTACATTGATTTGGAGATATTGAATTCGTTATTCTGAGTAATAAGAATAAAACAAATTTGCGATGTCCTATGGAATTGATACGATTTTACCATCAGGGAAATGTTTTCTTAGCTATTTTCAGGAGACGTGTAATTCTTAACAATATTCCACATAGTTTTGGTCCAGTTGTTCAATTTTAGTATCTGCCTGTTATTTTCCATAACATTACCTGCATAGACTACTTTTCAAAGAAGAGTCTTATATTTACAAAAGTTATCAGTACTCGTAGTCTGACAATTGAGAAGATAAAATATTATTACGAAGGTGGATACACATACCTCCGTCGTGAAATTATCATCTGATCTGAGGATCTGCCGAGTTTAAGTACGCCCGATGTTGAATCGTAAGATTTTGAAGTAACAAGGTAATAAGTAGTCAAATGTTGTTCAATGTTTTCATGCTCATTTTTCCCTGGAAGCTTCCATTGCAGTACTCTCTCGTACTTGTGTTGGAGTTTATGATCTACACCAGCCATGGAGAGTGGTCGCTAAAGCATTAGGAATTTTTTATCTTTCAAGATCAAAAGCAACTGAATGAGTTATATCAACAAGAATATCAGTTTTCGCATTCCCCTTGCCTGCATTTCTATTCGAATTTTTGTATACACCCAATATTAAAAGATTTTGAGTAACTTATTATACAATTGTCAGTTCTAGAAGGAATTCGTCCTAAAAAAATGGAAACTTGCTGAATTACTAATTCTGTACTTTCCTTCGTTTTTAGATTTACAACTCTTGAATTTCAAAAAACGCCTGTCTGATTATTCAAAGGTAGTTTGGCTCCAACCATTTAATAGGAAATGATAACAACCAAAATTTAAAAAAATGTATAAATCGGTAATGTAAACAATATTACATTACCGACACAAAGAAGACCCCGAAATTTTAAAAAATATTAACCTAGAAAACCGCGTTTTAAATTACTTATTTGGTTAATATCTTTAAGATATTTCGATTTCGTATAAGAGTTTTCGATTTTTCACAACAACAAAAATTGTATTGCACAGTATGAGAAGAATGACTATCTTACAAAAACTAATAATTGTTTGCACCTCTTCCCTCGTTAGTCATGACGTAGTACGACGTGAAACGAAACGACATGGGTCTTCGGTCGTCTGCACTGCCAAAGTCGTGTCTTTTGAAATAGTTTTATTAATCGGCTAATTGTTAGAATTTTGTGGGGTGCGGGTCCCTAGGCACGAGCTTAAGTCCGCTTGTGCAGGGTGTTATGGTAAATGTAAATGGCAAATGTTATTCGTAGTTGTTATTTCTGGTAAGGTGTTTTCGGAATTCCAATTAAAATTAAATCTCTTTGACATCTCGTTTCTGTTCAGGATCTGGAGTGATCTGAAGATGACCGATATTTAGTCGAAAGAGCTCTCGCCAAAGAGAAATTTAAAAAATGGAAACGAGATATCAGAGAGTATGATGGTTAAATAAAATGTTGACCACGATTTATATTGCATCTATCTTGCGGATCATGTATTTTTACTGAGAAAGTACTAAAGCATTAATTTTTAATGACAAAAATGTAAATCTGATATTTAAATTAATATGACAGAAAAAATGACTAATTTCTCGATAATGTGAACAATGAATTGAATAAAAGATACAATGTGGTTGGATTATAAACAATGAATTAAATGATGTGTAATGGTGTTTCATTCTTATAACCCCCCAGGAGACTTACATCTAGTAAGTACGTGTTTGGCGTACACGGGGTCCCGAGCTGAGTCTAGCATTACTTCCACTTACTTGTGCGAGGCTCCTTCCTTTCTCTTTCCTGACCTCCCTTGGTCACCTCTTGTTCTTTTCGATCCCGACGCTATTAAGGCTAGGGTATCTTTCATTTTCCTCATTCCTCTCATTTGTTGTCCCCCCCTTATTCTTTGTTCCCCCTCATGTTATGTGCCCCCCCTCCATTTGATGTATGTTGTGAGATATGTTTTGGTGTGTTGCAGATCAGGAGGGTTTTTAGTGGGTAGGGTTGAATCATTCGACGAGTCCCACACGCGGGGAGAGTCATGTTGGCTCTCCCTAATGCATAACTGCATTTTCCCTACCTGTACAAGTTTTTTGGGCTCCAATGACCTTTGATGTCGACATGAGCCGTAAAGCCCCACACACACAAAAAAAAAATTCATTCTTATAAGTTTCTTCATAAGGAAATATACAATTATATTTTCATTCAGATAAAAGAAATTTTTTTTTACTAAATAATGATAAATAAAATCACTATTTGGAATTGAAATGAGGAAAAACAAGTATATATGTAAAAAAAACTATATTTATCGCAGGATCTTTGTCAGGGTGGACATTGAAGGAAGAAATCAAAGATGGTGGCCACACCAATAATAATCCTTGGGGTATCTAGGATCACCTCAATCCTAAATAAGATATTAGTAGGTAATCTTTTAGTTTCATATTAGTAGTCACTCACCAAGATAATTTATTGGAAGGTAAATTGTTTTATCATGTTGTAAAATTCATATGGTGCCATTCACAGAAATGAAAGTAGTATGCATGTGTTTGTGTGAATGTGATGGTTGGGAGGAGGTGAAGTCATGAACCTTAGTAGTCCATATAGTTGCCTTCACTTTCACAAATATAATACATCATATGATATAGTTTGTACACCAGTTAATATACATAGGAAAGCAAAATCCCAGTATGTTTCTTGAAGTAAACGAAGACTAAATCTTTCTTACACTCATCAATAAAGGGAAGCAACTAACTGATCCAAATACAGTTATTCTAATATATGATTATTTCATTGATAATTATTTGTTATTTTAATGGTCAGCAAAATTGGAATAGTTTTATTTTAATATCCATGAAGTGCATTCGAAGTATTTTTTTCTTTACTGAGAGTGAACTTCCCTTTTCTACCATATGTGATTCTGTTTTGTGTTAGAATAAGAAGACAAAGAAATTGCATGATTTATGAAAATTCCTTTATCATACAATTTTTGTATTGACTTGTTTTTCTTTCTTTTTTTTTGACATTATTATTCAAGTTAATTTAATTATAATACAATTTTATTTCTTAAAAATTTTCAACTTCTTGTCATTGAAATAATGTAATAAAGATATTAAAATTAATTTACTTCAACTAAATGAGGAATATTTAAGAAAGTGTAAAAATAAAATGATTATTCAGTATACTCAAAACTATTTTTAATTCAAAATATCAATATTAATTTTGCTATTCTAATTTTAATATCTAATAATATTTTATAAACACAAGTTAACAAAATAGATACTTTTGATATAATATTGCCAAAACTTTTATACATATATGTCCGGGAACCTCCATTTTGAAGAGACACAGGGTCTACACAACAGAATTCCTTTTTTGAACATGTAAGAACATATGAAACATTTTTCATAACTCCTGAAGTTAATTCTCTTTTTCAAAACGTCATGCATAATTTTATCTTCTTTGATGAAAGTAAATTTTTACAATGTGAAATTTGGTTTCATTGGAATAGATGAGGAGGAAGGAAATGATACATAAATTACAGTCATTCATAAGAATTTTATTTTATCATCACTGTCTCAGACATGCAGAAAATTTAGCACACAGTTTTTTTAAATTATGTGCAGAGTAATCAACTCAACACAGAATATATGACTATAATAATCATAAGTTGATATAAGATTAACAGCAATATATTTATATATATGGAAATATTGACACAGAAACAAATTCATCTGCACCCACGCTGAACATCAGCACACCAACAAGCAGACAAACATGTGAGTGAAATATGACACAGCAATTTTTTAGCATAACAGTAACAGCTCTACATATGCATGGGGATACATACAAGTAGACCATACTTACATTCAAAGCCTTAGATATCACATTCAAAGCAGAATTACGAGATCCAACAAAAAATATAGGCAAACTGAATTAAAATCTTCTTATTCAGTTCCATCTCATTTAAACTACTTTTAAAAGTAGGCCCCCTTAATTTTTGTGCTTGATGTCACCCTCTGTACAAAATATCACTGCAGCAGTTTGGGCAGTATGTAAAGATTATCAATTAATCTAGTAGACCATCAAACTATTTTGAAAAATAACTTCTTGTACAGTAAGTGTTTGTGTAAGTTGTTAGAAAACTTCTTGAAAAACCCGTGTGTAGTGTATGGCAGAATGTATACATAGAAGAGAAATTGACTCAGCGGTGACTTGCATCTCGCATACAAAGCATTTATTCCCACAAACACGCTTGTAAAATCATTCCTATATGTAATATGTATATAGACAAAATAAATATATTATGCTAATATCTTACACAAAAATATAACACTGCACAAATTTCAATATGTGGTCGATTTCAACGTAAGCACTTTCTCCCAGAAATCTTACATTTCAACTTGAGGCCTCTTTCTCAGCATTTTCTGTAACAGTGTCAGAACCATTAGGCAGTAGTTAGCAATCTTCATTTAATGTATCTTTACATAATACATTTTACCATTCTTAGTTCTGGCTTAATATTTCATTTGTGTACTAGTCCATTTCATTACAGTTCTTCAAAATGTCTTTCACTCAGAATATTAGAAGTAAATAATATTTTATTTTTTGGAACATACACATTAAAATGTAAATATATGATTTCCTGAGAATATCATTCATTTTCCTTTCATGTCTGAGGTGCCTGGTAGTTTGCTGGGATTAAGGACTGGATGGAACAATGGATAATGTAAAGAGTAGAACATTATCCCTCATATTTCCTTGCTACTTCTACTCACCAGCAGGGGCGGTTTGTTCACCATTCTCTTCTTTCTTCTCTTCCTTCTTCTCTTCATCTTTCTTCTCTTCTTCCTTTTTCTTGTCTTCCTTGTCACCACCCTTTGCCTTACCCTTGGCAGGAGTGGCAGGCTTTGGCTTTGGTTCCATGCTTGGATCTAATACAATTTTGCCAATGTTTTTCCTGTCATGCATCTTCTGCATTGCTTCAGGTACCTGTTGAAGTATTGCCATACTATTAGATTATAATAAAATATTTTATATAAAGTTCAACAATATTAATTAAATTTCATATTTAATATGCATACTAAATGTAATACAGTTGATAAACTAATAATGAGTATTTAAGTAAAATGAAATAAAAGAAACTTTCATTCAAAGAAGTAAGTTCAAATAGCAGAAAATTTACCAAAAATTTTATCATTAACAAGATTATAAAGAATACAAATATTGCTTTAAATTTCATAAATTAAAAAATAATCTTGGAACTTACATCTTCTAAAGCCCATGTTGAGTCAACAACTGGTTTGATTTTGCCATCTTTCCAGAGATCAAACACTTTGTTTACAATACCCTGTACATAGGTTGCACCATTCTGTTGATACAGCAGATGACGGAGGTTGAATCCTCCAATGCTCTTAGATTCTTCAAAGAGCTTTATGGGAGACACCTTATCAACTTGCCACCACTAAAAAATAAAATTCAGATTTTAAATATGGTATATAATTTTATTCATTATCACAGTAGTTTATTTTAAGTTTTCTTTTTTAATTGTTCAAATGTACATAATATCATGGATAAATAGTATAGAATCACAAGATGAACAAATAAAATTATTTTTGAGTATGAACACTCACTGATTTGGCTACACTGAGGAGACTCCTGGTCTCACCAGTGACTACATTAGATGAACCTGAAAGAAAAAAAAAGATGTATCATTAATGGGTCTCATTAATAATGCTTATGTTCAAATTGCAAATTTCTCAGTGGAAGAAAAAGTAGAAGAAAAAATTTGATAAATCAAATTTTCATTTTGTAAATATATTCAGATTACAAGATTTATCTTCAAATATCTGTTAATGCACCAAAAGCTGGTTTTTCTTAAAACACTTACAACTGTTGACTCTCAACTTCCATCACATTTCTACTTTCCCCACATTTGTTGCTGGTATGTCATTTCTCAGAGCAAGCACATTCAGTATGTTTTGCTATTATCTACCATCCATCTGCAGAAAAGATCCCATTTCATTTTAGGTTGTATTTCTACAATCCCATTTTGACATCCTTTGTGTGCAGTTCCATAAGATTTCCCAGCAGCTCAGCAACTCTCTTTCAGTCAATCAATCAATCATTCACTCATTCATTCATTCGTCTGACTACCTATCTCTCCCTTCCTCCCTATATGATACTACTATAGCAACCTAGTGACCCCCTTCATGCGAATCCCAATCATAAAAAAACAGTTTTTTTCAGGAAAAGAAAGCGAAAATTATTAGAAAATTCTGGTGAAAATTATAGACCTAATTATAAGTAACCATAACTGGCATTTATTGCATTAATACTGCAGAATGCTTAAGCAACGTGGGTACTAAATTGTAGAAGAATCGCCTGACTGTTTCTGTTACTCTCTCCCGTACATCCTCCTCCACTCCACTCGCGTCACAAGACAATTTCTGCATACGCTATTTATAGTATATTCGCCTATCACCACCACAATACTTTAAGTAATCCTTATTCTTTGCTGTCCCTGTGTTTTGGCGTAGTCGTCCGTATCCTTTCGTGTATAGAGACGCCGTCGATAGTTTGTATACGCGTTTCAGTATCTACGAAACTAGATTTTCTTTGAGTCCTTTACTTAGTTAAAATTTATGGTCATTATATCGTACTTGCTTAGTACCCGCGACAACCTAGCGTGAAATGTATGATTTGGGTCAAATACATTTTTTAAATCGACATTGATATCAAGTAAAAATGTTATTCGCTAATGTTGTTTGTTTGACAAGGTTGGTGTGTAATGTAGTAAGTAGTATCCTTAATCCCTCTTTTACATTGATTTGATAAAGAAGATAACTTTATTCAGCGACTCTTACAAAAACTATTTTTGAACTCATATCACATAAACTTCTGAATTAATTGTAACGAAATTTTCGCTGTCGGACGTCTTGGGGATGAGAATAGGATATGAGTTGTTTCATTTTGATACATCAGATATTGGAGTAAGAAACTATTTCAAAAAGTCCCAGGGACAGTTTCGAGGTCGGTGGGTGTATCGTGTGCGAAAATTCACACACGCCACGTCGTATGATTACACTGCATGTAAAAGATAAGATGTAAAAGATGCCTTGCACTGACATGAGAGTGGAAGAAGGGAAGTCTAAATGGGCAACGTATTTCCGCCGATTGGAGAGCCAACGGTAAGTGGGTCATAATAATCGGAAGCCGAGACTCATATGCCAAAGGTAAAACGTTTCTGAATTCATTGTAGCAAATGATTGAAACACTCATTGTCCAATCTTTTGTTCACGGACCTCGTCCAGTCCGTAGGTATTGTTCTCATGAACGTCACTTTACATTATAGATAAACAAAGAACAGAGAGTAAAATACTTGGAGTTGTTACCAGCCAAACTCTATTTAGCCAAACTAACAAATTAGTTTACCTAGGCCAAACTAGTTCGTTCTGTGTGTGTCAGGACAAACCGGTTTGGACTATACTTAATCTGTCCAAACTAGTCTATCCTGAGTGCATTATGATCAACTAGTTTATTCTGGCTTATTTTTAGGTCTATCCAGTTTCATCCAAACGTGTTTGACCTAGGCAAAACTAGTTTGACCTGAAATCAGGTTTGGCTGGAACAGAGATAAAAATCTGTGTTAGAGAAATAGAGTAACAAGTGTTATGGACCTCGAGTTAAATAATCTTTCTTCAGGGAAGGTGAATCAACAAAAATCACTCACCATAGAGAACATATCGACCCATAGGCTTCAGCAGTGAGTATCCACGATTGCACTCCTCACCGCAGAGGCAGTCCAACACCAGATCGACTCCTTCAGGGGCAACTTTGCGCACTTCGCTGACGTAGTCACTGCCGCGCTCCAGGAGGTGTGTTATGCTGCCCCCAGTCAAGGTTTCGTGTTTCCCTTTGGACGCTACACCGAACACAGCCACGTCGTCCACAGTGCTACACAGCTGAGCTACTGCTTGGCCCTACGAGCAAGAGTATGGTGCAGTGTTTATTCCACATATAATGGGAAAACAATCAAGA
This sequence comes from Laupala kohalensis, assembly GCA_002313205.1. Classification (NCBI taxonomy): domain Eukaryota; kingdom Metazoa; phylum Arthropoda; class Insecta; order Orthoptera; family Trigonidiidae; genus Laupala; species Laupala kohalensis. The sequence goes on along the minus strand of NNCF01128340.1, from coordinate 330,091 downwards.
TAGAAGACAACTTTGATCTTGTGGATTTTGTTACCATATTCGAAGAAGTTGCAGTATTGTTACCATTACTACACAAATGAATGAAACTGCCTTGTTTTGCCATGAATTTCCAACATTAAGAGATGGCAGTCATTCAGTGATGGTGGTGACAGTCATGCCGTCGAAAACATGTTCCGAGGAGACTAATAAATTTGTTACCGTGGCAAAACAAGGAAGTTTCATTGTTTTTTATTTATAAACAAAACTTCTTTACATAAGCATGCACAGATATTTATAAAATTCTTTATATCTTACAATGTTGTCAATATTTTAAAATTTACAATTACGCTAGCTAATGACGTCTAAATATAGTACGTAAAAAGTGCATAACTAATATTACCAACAGTGGATTTATTACAAACACGTGCGTAGTTCTAGTAGAATAGGTTAACTAAGATTAATGTATAAAAGCATATACTAAGATAAAGTATGTAATCATTCATTTATGTTTGTAACCATGTTAGTTTTGATAGTGTTTGATCAACATTATTCGAATTTCCGAATCTTAATATCGCCAACTAACTTTACTTGTTGAGTTCTTTTTCCCGTGCGAGTAGAATAGCCCTAGATAGTCCATTTCTAATGGTAACATCATTTAGACTTTAAATGTGGGTTTACACTTGGTGCCGCAATGGCTAAGGGCCGCGTGCTTTTTTCTCTAGAACCATCCCCTAAATATGGGACGTGTAGGGGTGCCTCCAGAGCTCATATTAATGAAATTTTTACTACCAAATAAATAAAAACTGAAAAGCCACCCGAAAAATAAAAATGAATTTGCCATTAGTTTTTGGTTACGAGAAAGATTCCCCCAAGGACTTCTTTTCGCTCATACTTAACAGTCAATAAATAATTTCATACAGTTATTTTTAATGCAGTATCTACTACTAAGTATGATTGGTCTTCTAAATGTGTATTTTCTGACGTTTATTGACTATATTTACCTATATGGGTAGAGTAGCAGAAAAGGGGTGAGGGAGCCCTAAACTCAAAATTTGCCGTAGCATCGCTCTCGGCGACCTTATTTACACTACTCGAAACAAACTGACCCAAGAGAAAGATTCACTCGGCGGCCAAACGAAATGAGTTTTTCCCACACTTAAACCACAAACGTAGGTCCTCCTCGCATCTTCTGCACGCCTTATGTTGGGCCCATGCTTTGACTTGATCTCCGAATTTAAATTTGAAATAAGCAAAATAAAACTTTCTTCGCAAACTCACATATGTTGCTTTGTTGACTTTTCACTGTGTATTCACCACAAACATAAAAGAAGCAGTCGGGAGAAATTACACAACCTCTGTGAGCCATATTCAAAAAATAAAAACACAAGCACAGTGGAGTTCGAATGCAGGATACAAGCTGAGTGTGACATTAGATGACCAGCGAGATAATGAACTTATTTAGCTTGTTTAAACATGATCTAATCCAACAGCAGGTTGTTTATATTTATTCCTAGCACCCTAGATAACATGTCGAAACATGCTCAACCTTAGTTTTAAGGCCATGAAGTCTTAGTTATAAGGCCATTATTTAAATAAAGAAATACTCATGTTTAAGTTAATTAGGAATTTTACAATAAATACACACAAAAACTTGAGTGTAACAAAAAAATTGACGTGATGGGATTTTTTGGGTATTTTTTTCGTTTTTATCCAGTTGAAATCTATATGAAAATGTATAAAAATCCTATGCAGTTTTTTACTCGCAGACCTGTGTAATCTTTACGCTTGTACCAATATCTTAGAAAGCAATGTATGTTTGAAATTGTTTTTCTGTCTTATCACGTTGTTCATCTGTACCAGCCTTTTTAAAATGAAGACATAATGAGGCACAATTTTACACTACAGATACTGATCGAAACGAAGTAGCTACCCATCGCACATTAAGTATTCTTCCGATTTTTTCACTACGTCTTCAATGGTTTGACAATATGTTTCTAATTCTCTTCGAATTTTCGGCGAATGACTATATAGATTGTATAGCTTATCCATAAATATTTGAAAATGATTTATCCTGTGTGCCTCTGATATTGTGTCTCCCACTGACAATTCTAACCGATGATGTACACAATGACAAAGGATTAAATTGGGACAGTTTTCCGACCCCAGAAATTTTGCCTAACATAACATTCGCAGCATCGTTTGAAAACGACATTAAATGGTGATGCAAATAATTATCATCAAATCCATATTTATTAAGGCACTTTAAAAGAAAATCTGCCTCTAAAAACTGTCTGATCCGGTAATTCCAATAAATCAAGAAACAAATAATGCAGAATTTTCGTTTCACCTAATTGAAATTAATTTTTTAAATAAATAATCAATGCTGACTTTCTACGGAGAGTAGTAGCTTCATCAATTATAATCTATATATTTCCACAAACATTTAGAATTTCTTGAACCAAATTTCGTATCATTTCATTAGCAATATGATCGATTGTGTTATTAGCATTATACCTTGAACTCAAACCATAAGCAATATCAGCTTCGTTTAATTGTTGAAGTTGAAGCAATTCAAAATAATCAGAATACGGTCGATCGTTCTTAACTAAGTAATGTGCCGTCCTGAAAACTTTGCATGTACTATTCTCTTCGCGATTTTTTATATTGTCGATGTAATTTCCTAATTTTTGTTCAGTCGATATTATTATTATTATTATTATTATTATTATTATTATTATTATTATTATTTTCATCTTCAATGTGGGATGTACTATTTAAATGGTTAAAGATTTTTGTTGCGCAAAGAAGTCAATTCCGAACTCCTATCTTTACCATAAGAGGAAACCATTCCATTGATAGAGAAACCCCCTGACTTTTAGAAGGTCCTAAATTTTTCACACTAGCGCATGTCAAACATCCCAATTTTCCGTCATTGCATGTCAGCCAAGGATTTTTTTTTCTTCTCACTCCATAAATCACTATACCAAACAAAGGGTCATGTTACTTGTGATTCAGTCGTAGATTCCACATTCACCATTTCACTTTCACTAGAACTTTCATGTCTCGATATTGATGATGGACAAGTACCCATGTTAGCATTTGTTTCACATACGTTTTGATTTTCATTCTTATCTTCAAATTTAATTTTTTTATTCAAAACATTATTTGATGTTGTTTGTTTGCGCTTTTGTATTTAGTAAACCAAGTCTCTGATAACAGTCGGCGAAAAGTGTTTGAAAAAAAAACGTTTTACAAAGAATCACTAGCGCTTTCACTACTTCAGGAATCACACAGAAATTGCTTATCTATTTTCAAAAGTGTTTCAAAATAATATCTTAAGAAGAATTGTGGATGGTGTACATGCATTTTCATTGGTTCATAAAATTAATTTGTTTTATGAATTTCAGGGAAAGGGAACTGAGACAAGCAGTTCTTCGAATATTATTTAATATTTTTTCAATGGAATTTAAATAGGTTTAACAATAAAGAAATTCGGTTAATATACTTTTCATTTGTGTTCTTTTCATAGATTTCTGTAAATTATATAGACCGTGACTAATTGAATAATTTTAAGAAGATGCTTACTATAGGCATCTACCCTCAGTAGGCATTTCCCCACTTAGGGCAGGAAAGTTTTCTTTGAATAGTTTAAGTGTTTTGTAGTCAAGGTCATACTTAGTTCTGATAAATTAAATTTACAATGTATGCGTTTCACATAGTTTCCCCGGAACGCGTTCCCCTAAAAAAAGTGAGGGAACGTCGTTCCAATGCGTTCTACCCCCAATTCACCAGTCAGAGACGAAATTCATCTTAAAACTAAAATGTGGCAAAAATGACATGATGACCGCTAAGTCTTAAGTGAGTAGTTTCCTATGAACTACGGGAAGAGACGTGTTGATCACAAAAATATACACGAACAAATTCCTACTCAGCAAAACGTTTGAAACTGTCAGGAAAGGAGGTGAGTCATTTGAGTGACACAATCATATTCACAACTACACTGGACGTGCGTAATAGACTTCAATATCTTGTACCTGAAAATTTCTTAAAAAAACAATTACGATACATTTTCCTAAGTTTATATGTACTATCGTATTCATGTTAAAATGAAATGATACTCCAGATGTTGTTAATTTATTTTCCTTATATTTCTAAAAAGTTTTCTACCGTTTCTGGAACACTTTGTACCTTAAAGTGTTTTTTGAAGTGTCCAGTCTTTTAGAACTTTGTTACAAATGAAGGAAAACCTTGAGATAATTCAAATAATTAGTTTCGAAAATAAAGAAGTCATGGTGCAATTATTCATAGTCTTCAAGATGACTCCAATGAACCTCCTCCTATGAGACAGTGACAGCGACAGCTTCATATAATTTTAACCGACACTTATGTAAATATTTTGATTAGCTGTAATATCAAAAATAGTTTTATATACTGCTTTTTCTCACAACTTTATGTAATTGTAAAACATTCGTTATGAAAAGCGTTCATGGACATCCTACCACTGAAAAAAGAGGCTTGAACTGATATTTGTATGTGATTCGTCACGCAAATAAGTATCAAAACCAATGAGTGGTGGTTGAGAACAAGCGCTTGCATTACACACGCGCTTCTAATTGAGCTCCAGTGGAGCGCATTGTTGCAGTCAGCTGCAGGGGATCCGGTTTAACTCGTGTCTTCGCTGTGAATTGGCGGACGACTGTTGTGAAGGGTCCTGAGGGGTAGAAAGCCAAGTGGGGATGAAGGACATCCATAGAGAAGGACATGACAGTGCGGGCGGAAGGGCAAGTTGATTGCGGGCGTGCTTAGGCCATGTTCAATAAAGGGCTTCTGTATGGTTGTTGATTGAAGGGTGAAGAGACCCCCACCGGCTTTTCCAAGGAGTTGGAGTCAAGGATGGTCAAACTTTCAAGAGGGTCTTATCCGGCATGTTTCGTTTAATTTAATCATCTGGGAGAGGTATTATGAGTAAGTGAAGTTCTCTCTTAATTTTAGCTTCATGCGAATGTACTGTAGAAAGAATTTTCCGCTATTATTCCTGTTATTCTCCTCGAGACTCCCTCGAGTGAATAGTTCGGTTTCAACTAGACATGTGCAATGCTAGAGAGACAATGAATTTGATACAAAAGAGATTTTTTATATGGTCATAATAATCAACCATTACTATTCTACCTTTAAATATACAATCTATGGCTTGGTTATTTCTATTAAATATCAAATTTACACTGACTGCATTTAATGTCTACTTGACATTTCTCTGTTGACTTCACAAAAAATCTTCGTAAACTGGCATTATTAAACCGAAGGAAAAATGGGTAGGAAGGTGAATAATTTAAATATTTCTTGGCGCTAAAAGTAATGAAATAGTGAGAATACGAAACATTCTCATGAAGTTGTCTCTGAAATATTGTTTGCAACCTTACAAATCTGAATGAGTTTTTTCAAAGTAATGATGAATACAATAATATGCAGTGGTAATTCAAGTATGCTTTATCCAGATTTTTAATTTAACATACATAATTATTAAAAAGCTCATTATCATTGAAAGAGATAATCTTACATGAGAAAATATGAGATTGAGCTTTGTAAAATCTACTTGTGTCTAGACACGAAAAGGAATTAGCAAAATTTTACTAACGAGAAAAATAATGAAAGATGAACATTGTATTATTAAAGGAGCTTAATATATTGAACGTGTATTTTTCGGTCAGGAGCATATGATTAGGGAAGTGACAAGTGTATAATTTAAATCGGAACGTGAAATCAAGTAGAAACGAGAGAAAGAGAATATAGAGATATTCTTTGTATGGTTTAATAGCAATTATAACTAAGAAAAAAACTTAATGCGAATTGAGAATAAAACTCTCAGATGGCTCTCCTTTCCCTCTCGGTGAAAATAGACGGAGGAGAGGCGAAAGTTACAACCCATGAAGCTATGGACAACCCTGCTTTTCACTCCGCGTTGGTAATCGAGGAAGGGAAAGAGCAGATTGGTCTATGTGTATTCAGAAACGAAATTGGATGCAACAGCACAAAGTCGTGGTTTACGAGCGCTAATACGAATAAAGACACAAAGATGAGCAATTCGGATTGAATTTCAAGTAATTACTGTCTCGTTTATTACGCCACACTAAAGGAAACGCGAAACCGTGATTATTGAGGGGAGAGATACTAAACTCGTCCGATGAAGTGTACTCCATGATTCAAAACGTGTTACTGTAAAATTTTCTATGTGTATTCAGTACACTAGAAAAGAATGGTGAAAATACCGTTTCTCAAATAGATTTTCAATGTAAAAAGTTAACTTTACATTTCGAATATAATTTCATTTCAGCGTGTCTTGAAGTACTTTTTTTTACGTATAGCTTTCTTAAATGTAAGACTTAGTGAGAGAAATTATCAATGAAAGATTGCCGGTGAATATCAAAACATTATTGTGAGGGGTAGAGGGTGTCTGAAGAATAAAATACCATATCAATAAATAATACTAAAAAAAAATTCTCTTGAGACCTGCCCGGTACTTTTTACGTGCATTAAATTTATAATTATTCTACGAAATGGAAAAAAGAGAATTTAAAAATATTCATTATCATTAGTTTTTATTTAAGTTTTCAAATTAATTTATATTTTTTTTCAATAACGTTTGACGAATTCCGTATTCCTCTTTTCTGAAGGTTACCCCCAGAATTTACGACAGCTCCGTACTCTTTTTGTACATAATACCTATTCAGGACTTCTAATGTAACACTAAAGAACAAAAAAATAGTTAAATTGATTATCTTACTTAAATTAAATACCACGTATCAATGGGAATAATCGGAAATAAATGGGTAAGAAGATTCTAGTGCTTTGTTTTCAAACTAGTTTCTGTTTTACCTTAGTTTTAATTAGCTAATATTTTCTGTCCTTGAGTTTAAAAACCTTCAATTTACTCTTCAATTGTCTATTTGACAACTTGACCTTCAATTGTCTTTGTCTTCAATTTTCTCTTATCGTGCAATAATTAACATGCAGTATGATATTGTTGAACTATATTTTTTAATTTTGATGTAATAAGTGAAAATTCGAGTAATACTTCGTCTTCCGATTAAGGTATACATTGGAAAGTATCTGGACTGTATATACGTTGCCGGTTACCAAAAATTGTGAGTGGAATATTTCTTTTTTATTTTAATAAATATTAATATAAATAATATTAGTTGACTGTTAATGATGTAAACAAAAAATAAATCTATACCAAATAAATAGTATCACAATTAATGTTTGGGGAGAAAACACTCTGCCCGACATGGTACTTACCACGCCGCCACCAGCGGAATGCAGCACGAGGCTCTTGCCCGACGCAATCCCGCCCAACTCGAACACAAGGATGTAGGCAACGATGTAGTTCATGGTGATGGCTGCAGCATCCAGGAAGGACATGCCTTCAGGGATGGGGTAAACATACTTGGCAGGCACAGCTACCAGCTCAGCCCACGCACGATACTCAGGAAGCGCCACCACACGGTCTCCCACCTACACACCACATACAAATCACCCAGCTGCCATCTCTTTTTATTTTCTCATTTTGGAAGGATAAAGGGATTCTCATATCGGTGAAAATTGTATATTGCAAAACTTTCATTATTATTTTTACATGTTAGGTTGAGATGCACCTGAAACACAGATTTTGGTGTTTTCTTATCCTACATATATGAAAAAAATACATGGTTATGAATTCATATGTTGATTGGAAACTGCTATTAAAGTAACTTCTCTCCATCTGCCGCAGAACCACGGATATTTCTCGCAGAGTACGACTTGCGCTTTCGAGCCCAAAAGGGCTCTATCGACTCCGAGTTCCCCTTACAGTAAATTAATACGACATGACATCACGTAAAGCGCGTAAAATTTCTGGTCATGTCCCGAACAACCCCTTTAGTAGAGGGAGCTGGAATGGAGGCTAAACCGCAACCCTGTACTCCTAAACCCGAGCGTCCTGTTGCATTTAAACCCTTGACATCATCGCCGTCAAATATTAACACCCTCATCTTTCATTACCTTCCTCTTTCTTATTCGATATTTTCTGCTTCTCGTCCGTTTACCAATATCATTTAATTATTTTGTAAGTTTCTTATTCAATTATTCGTGTTTCAGTGAACTACGTTTCGCCGTTTTATACTAAATGAAACAACTATGAAATTATAATTTTAATTGTCCATTTATCATCATTTAATTGAGTTGAGGTCAAAATTTTTAATTACAATAAAATACTGTTCAAGTTTATTGTTCGAATTTATTACAGTTATTTTGCTTAAGTTCTATTTATTTTCACAAATTCATATTTTGTCTGGTCCCTATTCTATCATTTTCCATTTTTATCGTTGAATCCATTATACATTTGGTTCTCATTACCCACCTCGCATTTTGCTGAAAATAAAGGTGGCTTTTCTTCATCCCTCTTTGTATGTCTCGTTTCTATATAATGGTGACGTATCCTTTTCATGCTATAATTCCTCTCCCTGTACTCCTCCTTCGTTCAAGTCCAGAAAAAAAATGTATTATCTTGTTGTTTACCTTGTGTTCTCTTCCCCCTTTGAACCCTCTTTATTCTCTGGCGTTCTCTCCTGTCCATCCCTATCCACGAAACACGAGCTTCGTTGGATGCTCGTGACGCTCCGTTAAAACGACTGGGTGAAATTGAATTACGCGGGGAAAATAACCAGAAGCGAATGTGACGTGTTCGAGAGTGCTGGTGAAGTAACTCATGTGTTTGTGTGTTGTATGTGCGGGAGAGGAGAAGGGCATTATGTCGCTCGTACCCGTTGTTCGTGACAAAGTCAGAGGATTAGAGGACACGAGTTGTGGTGGAATAGAATCCGTCGCTGAATGCACGTCGCGATATCGGCTGTTGTTCCACGTCTGCTAAAGGTTGCGAAATACTTGTTGGGTTGAGAAATTTGTGTGTTGAGAATTTTCATTTGAACGGAGATTTACATTTTTATGCCTTTAAATCTACTTCTTCATTACTGTATTGATTGAATCATTTTATTCCAGCAAGAAAAATATTTACCATTGAAGATTTATAAGGTGTATTTAGTCCACCACCATATTCCTATAGAGAGAAATGTTTTTGTATCCTGCTACAGCAAATTCCAATGACGAAGAATAAAGTTTTTAGAAAGAGACTTTTTTTTTTTTTTTGAGAAATAGCGAAAATAAGCTAATTAATTTTACCTTGCCNTTTTTTTTTCATTTGATTTACAATATCTAGAACCCGTTCCTAGTTAACGTCTCCATTGTCACTACTTATCCTTTACATTGCATTTCGTCCCGTGTGATAAATGATTTTTATATGCAGCGTAATGTTATTGTATACAGAAGTACATTTCAAAAGAACCACACAAATACAAGAACAAAATTGAAAATAAAATAAATACTTCCGCTACCATAAATGCATTTTATTTCCATTATTAATAAAATGGGTGATTCTTCGGAAGACGAAACTATCGGGGGGGTGGGAGAAGTTTTTAAAGTGTCGCCCCCTCCCCCCAAGATCACTTGCTGGATCCGCCCCTGTTAAGAGAGTACATTAATATATAGTCTGCTAAGGATCTATCCTCCACGAAAACGAAAACGTTGCTTCAGGAACGTTAGCCATAAATATCTGTGTAGAAATACATCGTTCGTTTTTTACACTGGTTTTATATTGGTAAACTTTCATTTCATTTGTATTCCACGTGTAGGACAAAAGAGAACATAAACATTAATCAATGAAGAAGAGAAAAATAGGGAAGTCGTGAGACGCACCTGGAGTCCTTCCACACCTTCTCCCACCTCTTCCACCTCGCCCGCACACTCGAAGCCGAGGATGAAGGGTGTCTTGGGAGGGGAGTCTATGGCTCCCTGGCGAGCCATCAGGTCCTGGAAGTTCAGTCCGCTGAAACACAGATAGCGCACACAGACCGTCAGTTACGTATCCAGCTCGTTGACAATCTATAAGCTACTGGAATTCAACTCGCAACGGGGAGAAAATACAATTCTAAAAATTTATATCAGTATGTATTTAATTAATTCAAGAACATACATTAAATATTCATTTTCTGACATCCCATGATTCTGGTTTCTTTGAATGAAACACAATTTAAATAAAACGTATAGTGCTTATCGGTTTCATTTACAAATGCATTGCTGCTCAAAACAATTCAATGTTTTAATGTTCATATATGTTTAAAGTAAATAATTGCCCTTGTAATATTAGACGAGTCTAGAAATTTTGTTTCTACACGAACTGCAGTTGATTCAAGTTTAAACGAAAATTTATTCAAAACTAAACATGTAATAATCCATCATTTTTAGACAATTTATTTCTTATTTTCAAATTCTTCAAAGATACTTAACTAATTCTCCATGATAATTTTTATTTCTCTCATATTGGAGAACTTTAGTTTTGTAACGGTATTCAGGAAATACTAATTCCAATACCTTTTAATTTCACGGGAACATTATTTACCCTCTTATTTCTTACTTTAAAGAAGTAATGATAAGTCGAGAAGTACGAGAATGCATTGCTTTCGTGTGAAGAAGACAATTGAAATCAAATTGTGATCCATATGTACGAGTATTTTGTTCATTTATGAAATTGTTATTGATTTTTTAGACTAATTTATCGCAAAATGCGTCAGAACGTATTCACGATCTTCTCTGTTCCTTCTTTTATCTCCATGCATGTCGTGAATTGTGCCATCGAAGTTCTATCAAAATGGAAACATTAAGTTGATATTGAATTTCGAAAATGATGTTTGTCGAATAACAGACGCATTTGTCTTATGTGACAAATAACTTTTGTAATGGAAATTGAACATTAACTCCTTTTTCCCTTGTCTATCTATAAATGTTGGATATGAGGTTGATATACCTCTTTTTGATATGACAGGGCATTTAAAACGGTGCCGGTTGCCCATCCTGACGCACCTCCCCGAGGCGGGTGATGAATGAATGACATGAGAGTGAATGATGAGTAAATATTGTGGTCGAATGATAAGCAGGGGTAAATTTTGTAATGGAAATGAGTATACAAAATGTTCTCTTCAAAACACTTATTCGAAGATGTAAATGAATCAAATATTAATTTTTTTCCGGATATTTTTGCAAATGAAACCTTTCGTTGTTTCTCTGAAACCTGTCTTCGAATTCTCCCAGTCTTTGACACTAACCGGTTCCACTCTAATCGGTAAATATATATATGGCAATTTATGATAATTGAACTAAACTCTCATTTCTACATTAAGTTACGTTTTGTCAACGGATATTTCTTTTGTCTTTATTATAATTGGAAAATTTTCAATGAGATTTGACTTTCATTTTTAATAAACCTATTTTCAATGTTCAAATCGTGAGTCTGGTAACCATAAATTATTAATTAATAATAATTAATAAATTATTAACTTAAATTATAAAACTATGATTTCACTTGTTTAATGTTCTGGAAATGATTAAGGTTTACAGAGCTGAAATTAAAGTAAATTTAACACGCACTGTTAGTTCCCAACCAAACAGGTAGCAAATAAGAGATTTCTTCAACGTCACATTGACGTTCGGATCGATCATATTCTTATCTCCGAGTGCTACTCTTCCCACCGATAGTGATACGTTATCTCCCGTGAATCAAAGACACAATGTGAGTTTGATGGCGAAACACTCCTGTCACATTACGACGATGACCATATACGTTTCACATGGTGTGTGCAAACATTTTAGCGCGCTAAAACCCTTATTTTATCGCCCATATCAGAATGTAATGCTTTAAGAGGAGAAAACCTTTATGCATGCATTTCATTTTAGTAACTGGTTTCTCATACGTCACATGTTATTCAAGATTGTCGTAAAAGAAATAACAATTATAATTTTAACAATTATATATTAACAATTATATATTAACAATTATATATTAACAATTATAAAACAATGTACTATTATAAAATTGGAATAGAGTTGGATTTATCATTACTTGATAATTAAAAATGTTAGACATTGCAAACGAGCAATTATTGTCCCGATGTTTTGAGAGTACTTAGAGTCATTAGCGTGTATTCTATCGTCCATATAATTTTCGACCTTTTGTTAATTGAAATATATCTTGTAAATACACAATATACCAAAAAAGTATATTTTTGTTGTCAGTAGATGACAAAGATGTTTCTAGTTTGATCGAAAAGATAATATTCATCGTGTACATGAATAGTGGTTTGTTTATAAGCTAAAAACACTGAATGACCAAAAATCGTTTTTTTGTCAAAATATATGATGTATTCTGTTTGTTTTCTTCAAAAACGTTGCTTTGTATGCGAAAGTATAACACAGAGAATTATTAATCCGCAATTGTGTGATGAAATTTTGCCCTTTCACTATTTTTCATAGCCAAGGATATCGTGTTACATCACAAAGATTCAACTTCTTTATGTAAACACAGGCGTACCAGGAGGAGATGAAGGATTGAGTATATTTTAGCATATTTTATCTCCAGAAGGGATCGAGTAAATTAAGGTACCGATCAATAAATATTTTGAATTTATTCCCAATATAAAGATTATTGCACAAATTATTATTGGGAATTAAAATATTTACACTAGAAGACAAATATAAGTACCAGTACAAGTAAATTGATCCATTGAAAAATTAGAGAAAAGCACTACTAACGGCTGCTAGCCACTCAATCAGAAGTTTTGATGAGCCGCTAAAGTGTCATTCTGCAATGTGTACAGAATCCCCACATGTCGGGTCAAAATGTTTTATTTATGTCACACTCTCTATAAAAATCTGTCGGTAACTTTGTACATGAGACAATGACTTTTTGTTTCTTAAGTAAATTTTAGCAAACATATTCATTAATCTTCACTTAATTTTTAACCTGAATTAAAATTTAAGATCAATTAATTTTTTTTCAATTTCAGGGACAAGTGAAGGTCTGAGAGTGATCGGAATACAATTATAAAAATTATTGTTAGCGAGAATTCACAAGAAGTTCAGGAACAGTTATTCGTTTCAAACATGTCAGCATTCGTCATACCTCTAATGAAGACAAAATTAGTTACATTAGTAACGTGGCGTTACAAACACTGGTTTACTAATACTAGTTCGTTGAAGCATTGGCTTCTTGAACTACTTTCTCAACACTGTAAGAAATAGCCAGAGGACTCACCAAAGATAAAATATTTTTCAATCCTGAAATTTTCGGAATCTTCTCTAAGTGCATCTAATTATATCGCAAAAAGTATTTTTCAACGCATTGAAACACCTGCCTAATATATTAAATATCAGACGCTCTATTTCAGCGGGTGCCAACTGTGTTTTGAGAAAAAATATAGTCTTCAGAAAAATCTGGACATTTTGTAATTGCAATTTTTGTTCTTCTGTTTAAGAAACTAGTTTTCTATGGTTGAAATGTTACATTGTTAAATTCTTTTGAATCTTATTTGTGAATAGTAAAGTACAAAAATCTCTAAAACAATCGATGTCCAATTAGAAGTTGATAGAAATAAACAAATAAATATTTTAAGATTTTGTTGCATCAATTGTGTGAAATGCTATTTTAAACAAGTACTAGAAGTTATAACAAAAAGGTTCGTTGTTTTTTTATGATAAATAATGAAATTTTTTACTTTTTGAAAATTGACATTTCTGTGACCGGTACTCCCCTTCATATAAACTCACATTGTGGTTCGTGAAATTTAAAAGATGAATTTCGTGCTGGTCCATGACGTCTGAAAGGTTGGTGACCGTTTATCTATTTAAAGTTTCAAATCTCTACTATGTTTTTTGTAAAATATGTTTTTATGTATTTTGAATAACTTTATGTTAAACATTACATCGTTCCCGAAACTACCTTTGACGACGTCATTCATTTAGGATGCTCGTAAGCTCCTGGATATCGAATGTGCCACGTGTGTGATGCGCAATTGGGAGCAGACAATTTGGACCTCAGTCAATCTACGAATGAAGCGGCTGTCAACGACTGGATCTTTCACGGCGAAATGTAACCAGTGACTAGACTAACTGGCTGCGAGAAATTGAATACTGGTCGAAATTAAAGACCTCCACGAATTGTCCGACCCATTGTGGCTATATTGGGGTTTACAATTTCACTTACCCCTCGTTTCACCAGACGAAAACCAATTTAACTTTGTTCTGATTATCAAGTCAACGAATCTGCGATGGTATGTGACAAAAATACTATTTAAGTTCTTTAATTTGGTACATAACGAGTTTTATCGTATAAAAAGATTTTTTTGTTATAAGCACAATACAACGCTTATGCACAATATTATATCATATTTTGTCGCTCAAATTCTTTAAACTATACTCTTATTACTATTTCTACTTGTTTAGATGTAAATTTACATCCCGTACAATGAAATATTGCATATTTGAAACACAATTGTCTATTTTGGGCGAGCTATTACGTCGAGTGTTTTTGCGAATCATCGGCAATTTCTGTCATCGGCGATCTTCAAAGCGATAATTATCGCCGTAAATTGAGAGTCTACTGTATATATGATACTTCTCAAACGAATCATTCCTATGTGGATTAAATCGACCATTATCATACGGATCAATTCTTTTCTCTTCGAAAATAGTAAAATGATATTTCATAAAATAGAGCTAGAATAGTGTAGATAAATATTGTCAAAATTTTTTGTAAATTATAATAAAAATACTTCATTTGTATTAAATTTTTTCATTATAATTTTTTAAAATAACACGAAATATGCAATTGGACAAATTAAGAATATAATACAACAAACTTTATTGTTAATATCAATAACCTTTTTGCGGGAATTCTGGACCCACCCCAACGTAAATATGGACTACCTCAAACTTTTATCCATGAAGTGTCTAGTGACAAGAAAAGGAAAGTAAGATTTTCGATGTCCTAAATGCATAAGGAGACAGTTTTAGGTTGTCGGAACCTTATGATAACGAGGATTTACATGTGAGGGTCCCTTGTTCTAATCGTTCTTCGAATGAGAACAGTTTCTATAATTTGTCAGTAAAATGTAACGTACAGGCATTTCAGGCATCTTATATATAATGATGCTTCCAAAATCACTTCTGACACTATGTTAAGCATCAAGTATAGAAAATTTTCATTACACATTTTCCCATCTATTTCTTGATATTATGTTTCATTACACAATAACTTGTGTCTTTTTATAGAATGTTCGTAGTAATAGTGACGAATCGGTTTCCGTTTAGGCAAACACACCATAATTATTTGTGCTTCTGAATCCTGGTTTCTTTAATGGCATCGCATCAATCATCCGACAAAATGCTAAGAAATAGCACCTGAATGACAACCTTTCTCGTAAATTTTGCCTCGTACGCAGTGAAAATATTTTTCTCACAGAGCCATCAAGGATAAGTGATTATGCGCATTCCGTCAGAGTTCATTGCTAATGTTTGTTTTCTCGCGAGATCTGATTACTTGCTGGAAGCAAGCGCGCATTATGTTGTGTGATCGTCTTATTAGATCATCAGCTTCCAGATGGAACAAAGCAGCTCGTTTCCAGATGTGGCTGTAGATGCTCATCCACAAACAGAGAAGCACCAACTCCTTCAAAAATAAGCACTTTTTTCTTCAGCACAACGTTCTCGCTGGAGTTCAACTCGTGTTTTAACTCATTTCCGGGTCGCGCATAGCTTTCGTAAAAAAAAAAAAGAGAGAGAGACCGGAAGTCAAGGTTTTCAACAAATAATTTTTGGTTAGGGCGTATATAGCGGGTTTTTCTTTCATATTCGGAAAAATATCAACTCTGAAGGTATCACCAGAATGAAACAATTACTCTGAAGATACTGAAAATTTAATTAATAAGTACCCAGGCAACGTAAGAGTCAAACACGAGACCCTATTAACGACTGACAGTTTCTGTTTCTCTTGCCCCAACTGAAATTGCCTTTAANGAAACAATTACTTTGAAGATACTGAAAATTTAATTAATAAGTACCCAGGCAACGTAAGAGTCAAACACGAGACCCTATTAACGACTGACAGTTTCTGTTTCTCTTGCTCCAACTGAAATTGCCTTTAATAGGTCACTGTCGTTAACAAGGTCCTTTACATTGGCTATACCTTATTTCAGAACTTTATATTTTCGTCATAAAAGCATAAAAGCATATAATTGCATGGCAAGATTTGGGTAACTTGTTGGAGAGTGGCAAAAAATTTGGATGAATAGTTTATATTTTATAAGGGTCTTTAATGAAATTATGCAGGCGCAATGCCGCCGTTGTCTTGCCCCGGAAGCGAAAAATTCAACTAGCTCTCCGGGCGAGTGGGTTTGCTCTACCTGATATGCTGAAATGAATAGAGACACTTCAGATGTTGTATCCGAGTTGGACCACCATTGCGGTTGGGAGAGGAGTAAACAGCCCTAGAACACCCAAATATTTTTACATGAACCTCCCTTCCCACTCCAAGAGTGAGAAGGGAGGTTCATGTAAAAATATTAAATCGAAAAAGACGGGTTTAATCCATAGATATCGGGGATTTTCAGATGAACACTGACTTGATGCCATGTAAATACAAGTTCAGCATGTATGGGAGTTAAATTCCCCTAACTCTCTTAAGGGGGAAGTGGCATGCTAGGGTGACATTTCGATTGATTTGTTTCTATCAAGGACAACTTAACGTTGCTTACTCAAGGTTGATTTTATCCAAGGATTTATTTATTCTTGCTCCTTGAGATGAAACTCAAAATGGTGTATAGAGTAACGTTTTATATTTAATTTGTATTATTCTAAATTTGAAAAAATTAGGATGCTGGACGTATGTTTAGAGAAAAGAAAGTAAAATTATTTTTATCTTACAATATAGATTTTTTCCTGGAATAAAAGAATATTGGTCCAGTAAAAATCTTGGTCCAGTAAAAATCTCGCACAACGCCTGGTAATCAGCAAGTATTTGAAGTATAGTTATATTAGTTTCTTTATTAAGTGAAATTAGAAAAAGTGAAATGCCATAGTGAGTGTGGGGTGCAGGTTTTAGGTAACTTCTATTACAGTTCTACGGTCGATTCACCTCCCCTCTTATAATTCGGTCGAAAACCTTTTAAAAATGGAAAATAATCCTATGTTGCTTGACATGTCGATATGCTATTAATTTCAAACAAATATTAAATAATAGCATGAAACATAATTATATTAAGCTGCTTTTTTGACTAATCGCACTTCGATATCTTTAAATTCGTTTAGCTGATAGTTCAGGAGAACCTTTTTTAATGGATCACTTTGTTTAATTTACAAAATTGACGTAGATCTGAAATCCGTATCACTGACATACTTGGTTGTCCGGGACAATGTGCGTTAACCGGACAACCAAAAATATATTTCCAATTACCGCGGAAACCTACGTTTACTGTATACCTGAATTCAATAAGTGTAAAACGTGAAGGATAGTGGTAAAGCGGAAGAATATGTTATGGAATCTTTTTTCATTGTTAAACATCAATTGATTGAAAAATTCCTTAAAAGTCCAGAAAAAAAAGGATTTTACCTGGAATTTTAGAGAAGATTTTTTTTTATTATTAAGTATTTCCCGTTTCTGAATCATATTTAAGTTTGTGTGTAGATATATTTACCGCATCACTGCATTTTCAGAAATAGATTTTAAAAGTGTAAGAAAAATAGATTTTTTCGAAATAGACCGTTTCGTATTGACTTTTATGCAAAAATCTTTTTGCTAAATTAAAGTAGACAAAACCAAACAGCTTTGTTTCTTGTCAATTTTTCGTTACGATGCATATTAACGCCGCTAGAGCGCGCGACTTTCTGGCATCATACAAACTTTGATCTGTGCTCCCGTTCCGTTTGCAAGTCCCGAAAATTACGCATTTCCACGTCAGGGAAAAAGACTCCAATAAAATTAATCTAGATAAAACATACTCCAACCCCCCCCCCCACCTATTGCATGAGAAATCTAATATTTCCCGTGTGTAACGAGATTCGAGTAATTGTAGGGATCCATGACGTCACCAAAAGAACTGTTGTCATCCGACACTCACGATGACACCAACCATTTGTCCAGGAATTTTTACATCCGAAACCGTGTGAAACAACTTCCTCTTCTCGTGTTACTAAAATCTATTTAGTTCCTTCCCATTATTCACCTTACTGAAATGATTTTTTAATTATTCTTAACTACTAACACACTCTAGAAAAGGAAAATAAGTTTTGAAAATAATATAGACATAATATACAATACATGCGCCTTTTTGGAGTGTATTTCAAAGAGATAAGGTTTGGCACAAAAAGTTTTTCATAGGGGAAAATATAAGACAACTTCCTCCTTAACAGGAAACAAGTTACCACTTTTGCTCCAATATGACAAATATTTTACTGTCGAATAACCTTTTGCTTTCGTGTACAAAAGAAAATGATTTATCAGACTTCAAAAATTAAATTTCAAATACAGACAAAAATGTAATTTTATTGAAATCGAAAATATTAATTTAGGAAGCAAATACGAAGAAGTGTATCATTCCCATTTCTGGAGTTACCCAGTGCTCTACGAATCCCTCACATTCTTAGATCTCCAGTAATGCCTCGAACCTTTCGATGATACCAGGGCACGCAATCTACTCTTCATGAATGGTATATCCGTATTTTTATCTTTCTCTCTCTTTTCTGTTCGTTTCATTTCCTTCAATTACGTGGAATAATGTAATAACGTTACGCTTTTTACCCTACCAATATATGTGCTTGAAAATTTTAAATATTACCATTGAATAAAAAGAGTAAATACGTGAATTACACTCTTAAAAACAACCAGTCTTCTATTTTTTTCACCAATTATTCCTGAAAGCGAATCAGTAATTATCTTTTGCACGTAAGAACGATGGCAAAGAAAATTCATTGCCTGGCGCAGCGTGAAATAATTACCTTTGTCTATTGAGCAACTGAGACAAAAATCTCCACTACCCGTGATTTATCTCCTCACAAGAGTGTAGTGAATGCGACGCGCACATTTCTAGTGCGACAGGTCACGCGATATACGAGTACATCCGACGCGACGCGACGCGACGCGACGCGATGGTGTAGCACGGTGCCTCGCACATGAGGACAACTTCCTAGCAGGGTTGTCCACCACACACAGAATTCTTCTCTTCAAATGTTTCACGCTAGGTTTAGAAGGACACTTATAGGGGAAAAAATAAATTATATCTTCTGAAAGCTGTGAAGCTTGGAAACATTTCTTCTGGTCATATTGTACAGTAAAGGAGAATGGAGAAAATAAATTATGAGGGTATAAGTCAGATTTACTGTATGATGAGACGTTAATGTGTAGACAAGGTTTACATTATTTTTATTCATCCTTGTAACTAAGGAGATTTTACGAAAACTAAATTTCTCGTAACGTGAGAAGTAAAGTTATCTGAGTAATTGAGTATTATGTCTTTTTAATGTAGTTCAAGACAATGAGGTAACTGTGAATATCACGAAATTATGTATGCGTCCGTCAGTCTTTTTTCCGTCTTTTATTTTATTTCTTTATCTTACAAAGCGTGAAAAACGGGGTAGCTTTGTCATTTGAAAATGAGGTCCAGAGTTTGAATCCCAGGTGCGATGCTTTTATGCGTGACTTCTATGGGAAGTCAGCGGGAATACTCCTGCGCATACATCTACAGACTCCTTGGAAACCCCATAAACAATAGAACACGTCTAACCGAAGGGGAATTCGTATCGCCAAGCAACAACAAAACGAATTAGTGTGAAGAGTTTGGGAATGGGCACCCCTATTGCATTTGGTATTCTTCGGCCGCGACCTTCTCCACACACACACACACACACACACACTGCTTTTCTTTTCTCCTTCCGCCACATCCATCGATCTGGAGAACGAAGCGTCCCAACTGTTCCACGTAGCTGGCAAGCTACGTCCCCCTCCGCCTTGATTGCTACCCTAAACCACCTCCGTGGCTGCGGCATAGCAGCGGCAGGTGCTTCGCTGAAGCTCGCGCTTACCTGCGCAACTTCTACAAGGGACCGGCCGTCACTACGATTAATGAGACACGGAAGTTTTAAGGCGCCTTCCGCCAAGAGTAGCGTGGAACGCGAAAGTTATCTGGCTAATGAATTTTCCACATACTTGGATCCAACTCTTTGTAGTTTTGTCAGGTCCAGACACTGGTCTCGAATTTATATCTCTAATGTCATTTTACTTGCGTGGAGATCATGCCATACAATACCCGTTTCTAACTGTTGGTCCACGAAATTTTTTTACGGCCTGAAATTTATAGTACATTTGACATATTTTTTTAATAAAACGTTTGGGTACAACTTTTTGTTATAAATCTATGCTGTCCGATTAATATTTGGCGTGGCATGTACGGTGAGAGAAAAACGAGAATAATGTTCGGAATTACCCTGTCGTACATTACAATATGAAAACAAATTATTATAATATTAAATATTATAAAAACAAATATTTTTGTAAAATAGAGAAATATACTATCTAATTTTCCAGCTTGAAATAATATAAATTTATTGACGAGAGTTAAAAATATCGCATTTCAAATAAATAAATATGACCCATTAGTTTCATTCGTAGGGCAACATTTCGCCAAACCACATCCCATGCCGGCCCGATGAGAATCAAAAGTGCATTGAAAATGTACCTCGGTCTAAGACAAGTTGAACAGTGTTGTAATACAATATAAGAAGAATTTATCCCAGTGATGAGTAATTTGTTTCGAAAAATAGCGTTAGAATGAGTTCAGAACGCCTTTACACTTCGCTAGCACAGACAACATAGTTGTTTGTAGTATTCATTCTAACGTTGTTCGTAAACAAAATGGTTAAATGTAAACATCTGTAAAAATGTTCGAAATTCTAACTCAAAGAATGAGAGATGAACATTAGAAATCAGTTGAGTATATGATTATGATGATTATGTTTTACGTCTGCTTTTCTGAATATAAATAGTAAAGGAAAACGACCTGAACTTTGAGCAGACAGTTTAATTTTGACTCAAATTAATAGAATAAAATATTCATTACTAGCGAGTTCATTGCTATCGAGTGCTAGCTCACCTGATGAAGTCTCGCATTAGAGACAACACATAGCAGACTTTTATGAGTATATTATACAAATGGTTTAAAAAATGTAACATGTGTATTTTGTTTTATTAATTTGAGTACGTTTTAAGTTAAGTTATGATTCTATAGTTGTGTTCCCAAAGGTAACGTTTTCTACTTTGTTTTTAAATTTAAAAACTGAGGCACTCAGACACTGATTCGGAAAATATTGCATTCCACATGATAACATTTCAAATTGTATCTAATGGCTAATTATTAAAATATAAAAGTTCTTGACAAATATATTATTAAACAAGCGTTTTCTTCGTTGAGAAATGTTTATTATAACTCGCAGGAATTCAAAGTATTCGCGAGAGAATGTAAATGACAAAAACATTGGATTTTTCGTTATGTTAAATACAGAAATATTTAATCTACATTCCTCATGATTTTTATTAGTCTAGATTTTAAGCTTTAAACACATTTCCTGGGTTAACGAGTCATATTTCTGAAGGAAAATTACTATTTTGTAACTATTTTTTAAAAAGTTTAATTAGTTTAGGGTATTATATATAATGAGTTTACCAATATGTTTTATAATGGAGAAAAATACTTCCACGAAAGCAATTCGAAGTTTCTCTAAGAATTATATACATACATTAAAATATATTAAACTTTTGAGGCAGTGAAACGCAACTTAAAATTCTTTTTAAAAGGATGCTAGATGGCGATCATCATAAAACAATACTTTTCTGGGATGTTCATAAAGAGTTTATGAACATATTATATTATTCTACTCATGAATTACACTTTGTCGTCCATTAACATAATTTACATTGCCTCGTACGTAGATAATGAGTATTGTCCACAGCGTACCACGACCTGTTGTAATAGAATCAAGGGCTGGCCTAATTCAAGATAACTCGTCAATTTATCAGTCGACGCGGATGGGATCAAGTACTCTACATTATTCAGTGTTGCATCTAGTTTCCTCTCGTTGTATTCCCAAAACGAGGTTTGGAACTTGTGTGCTAACAACGAGGTGATTGCTCGTTAACGAAGAGAATTCCGAAGTAAGATTGACTCTGATCCTCTCTCTGACATTGTTTCTCTCATTAACATCTGAACCGCTCCTGAAATCAACTTATTGCGATTCAACAATGTAATAAGTACCTTGAAACTTTCTTGTGATAGTGTTTAGTTCCAAGTTGGCTATACGAAAATATCACCAACGACCGAAGATTTCTTGTTATCTGTGAAAATTATAATCGAATTACAAAAAAGTTGTACGTTTGAATCATCACACTCGAATTTAACTTAGTGACGTTCTTGCCAAGACCAACCAATAAAACTATAAATTGATATTAATAGTAAATAATGCTGTACAATAACACATTCATGTATTACGCTCCCATATACTATTTTGATCTGGAATTTTTTCAGAAAATCTAAACGTTGATCGTTAATCGTGGTGAAGTACCAAACCGGTTTTTAGCCATCATAAATGTAGAATTACAATGTCTCCAACACAATTCAAGAAAACAGAATGACATTCAAAACCCGAAAAGAGCCATGGTAATAGGTCATATACGCTCAATTCAGTATTTAAAGCCCGCATTCCTCATGGTTTAAAGCACGGTACAAACTCCGTATCTGATGCGGAGATGGGACTCGATAAATGACGGCAGCATTCTGTGTATTTCGTGCGCATGCCACCTTCAACAACTGACCCATTTTTGTACTCGCGAGCGTAAGGTCCAATAACTTTGATATGACCCCGTTTCAACCAGTGCACTCATCCCCAATTGCGCGTTCCTTCATTGATCATATTTAATGCACGCCATTGTAAGTGAGCGTGTTCTTGTTGTACATGCACCTGACTTCAAACGCCTAAAAATGAGAACACGAATTTTTTTTATACTTAAGTTAAAACAGTATTATCAGAATATAAAAACAGGAATTAAATTAAATTTGAGAAGATTATGGTCCATTATATTGTCATCATTATAATTGTGCATATATTTCTACCGTGTCTTTCACGTAGACAAGATATGTGAGAACTTTCGGTCAGGTGAAAATGCGACGAGCACGGAATTGAAGCCGAAACTCCTTATTTGATCGCAGGGGTGTTAACCACTACACAAACTGTTCGCTTGCTACAACCGTACACCATATTCACCAGGTCTCATTGTTATTACCTCATTAATATTACTTTAATATAAAAAACATAAATTAGAGAACAAATGTAATTAAAGGAATACACTTTTGTATTGTAGAAATGTTGGAACTCTTATTTGTATGACAGAATAGAGCGTTGCGCCAGAAGAATAAATGGATATGAAAATGACATTAGTATTAAGTTATGTTGTATAGGGCTGTTCGGGACATACCACTTCTAAGTAGTCGCAGAGCATAGTATTTCTGAGAACGGGCGAATTGTATGAGTCTAGTCCATTCTCTTAGTGTTCCGGTGAATATTCCGTACTAGTTATTCTTTTCCACGTTCATAAAAAATTGAGAAAAAGGTTTTTGTATTGCATTATTAATTTATCACCTAGACACACTCTTTCTGTAATATTGCTCACAGCATTAAGATTGATAAAGTTATATAATTCTTTTGAACTTTTGATGCACCAAGTGAGTAAGATATGTGTGGTGTGCAGGTGTAATGTATGAAGAAGTGGATGTGGATGAGTGATGCAGATGTCTTAGAAATATAGTAACAATCCTTCAGGATGGATAGATTATATCGGAAACGTTGGCGAGATATATAGTGGTTTTTTGTAGTTTATCCTAAATTATTCCTCAAGATAGTGCTCCTGTAAGATTAATATATTTTATCTGTAATGTAAGCTACCTGGAGAAATCAGAAAAATAAGTAAAAAGGTGTAATCACAACTCTACTCATTTACTGGGTTTGTTCCATTTCTTATATGTCTAAGTAAACATGATTCTCGCCAAAAATTAATCCCAGGTGTTTCTACACGACACACTTTTCTGTGTGGTAATATGAACAATCTTTGATGTTTCAATCTACTTGGTAATTCTGGAGTACTAGTAACATCATCAAAGAATGATAAATTAAATTTTGTTTGTTTGTTGCTCATAGTTTTAATGTTAGAAAGCTTTTTCGGCTGCATAGCAGCCATCGTCAAAATGAGCCTTCACGGTGCGACACCGTGCGCTGTGAGGGCGTGTGTTACTAGGGGAGATCAGGAGGGTGTTTAGTCTCAATCTACGTCAAAATTACACATATTCTTGATATCAGTGTGATGGTTTTTACCATATGTTCGCTCATTTCTCCACGAAGGCCAATATATTTCGGTCACATTCCTGCCTTAACTCCCGTCTCTTCCGACAATCTTCACCAAATGCCCCTGAAGCCGATCACATTTTCACCCCATTTCCGGTCACGTCCTCGCTGCTCTCGTAACCTTCCAGCACATTCCTAACATCTCCGATCCATTCAGACAGGACTCTCAGATGGTTCCCGAGAAATTCATCTGACGTAAGTTTAAAAAAAGGATTGATAGTTCATATTAGCTCTTTTAATATTCTTAAATATATAAGAACAAATGAAGGATTGATAAAAAAATAATAATAATTTTTTCATATTAATTAAAAAGTTCATATTAAGTGAATGACGAGTGTGTTAATTGTAGTGCGCACGTAAAATGTAGCAGTATGTAATGCTTTTTGGGGTGAAAAGTTAACCGGTACTTTCTCAACACATCCCAAACATAGAATACTGGAGTCGCTTTGTTTTTATATTAGAAAAAAATCGGAATTGGTTGCAGAGAATTAGTTTGAAGTGATGACATACAAAATACCATAATACGTAACGCAATCTTAATATAATATGGCATAACAATACTTAAAAGACACTCGTCCGAAGGAATTTCCCAAATTTTAAGCGACAAAAACTGACGGTCGAAAGAACTAAAGAACCATTCAACTAGGTTTATGTATTTTACTATACGGTGAAAAGGTGAGATTTAATATGTTCTTACCAAATTTAAACTATAAATCTGAAATTTCACTACTTTTTTCTATCTTAAGTTTACCGGTTCGCGTTCAGGTCCAGAAAAGGACTGCTCGTATGTATGT
Organism: Laupala kohalensis; assembly: GCA_002313205.1. Taxonomy (NCBI): domain Eukaryota; kingdom Metazoa; phylum Arthropoda; class Insecta; order Orthoptera; family Trigonidiidae; genus Laupala; species Laupala kohalensis. The sequence continues at coordinate 304,958 of NNCF01128340.1, read as the reverse complement.
GTAGCCCATTTGGAACTCACGACGAAAGTAAGGCGAGAAAAAATCAAAAAAGAAAGTCGCATAGACACAGGAAGTCTCGAACCACATTCTCTGGAATCTGGACGTAAATGAAATAAAGAATCTGAACGTAAATGAAATAAACGACCTTTTAAAATGAAGCAATTAAAACATTCTTTCTCTCCATCGTGTCTTGTCTTGGTTCGCATCGTGGAGTTAGCTGTCTCGCCGCCGCCGCCGTTGCCACCTTCGCGCCCGCACGCGTCGACGACTTCCAGGCGCCATTGATTGAGGAGAAGCGGCGCCAGAAAATGGGCCGCCACGGACGGATGGCGCGACGCCGTACACTGTGAGGGCGTGTGATACTAGGGGAGTTCACGGGGTGTTTAGTCTCAGTGAGGGCTAGGGTCTCGTTGGGGTGCTGTAAGTCCCTCCGAAAGAAAGAAAAATATCTAGTATTCTACATTCGACTTCGAAGATAAATCCCTTGACGGATAAAAAATTTTAGAAATCGGTTTATGCCGTGTTACTATGTTTACTTGAGTGGTGCGGAATCAAATGTTTCTCGTGAACAAAAATCATAAATGAATCTAAAATGCCAAATTCTGCTTAGGGATTCATTTTGGATGAATCAAAAGGTGAAGAATGGTGTGTGAAACATAAATGAAGAATGGAGATATGTGTTGGATCAATTTCCTCTATTAATTATACGAAACTGAAAAGAGAAACTGTAAGCAATATTCGTACGAAATTGTAGTTTGTATTAAATCCCTCGGTATGGAAATTGGTAACAACGCATGACGTTCGGCATAGTCATCGTCACGTGAGAGATAAACTAACCAATTAAATCTTCGAGAAATGTATTTATTTATTATTCGTGAATTTCTCCTGCAAAAGAGACACTAGATGAAGTACTCCAAATTTCAGAAATCATTATAAGGAAACTTAATTGTTCGAATCTTTATTCTCTAATACATGATAAATTACAGAAAATTGCGATACCGACAAAACTCCAAAATAAAAAAATAAAACAAGCACTTTTGGAAAAAGAATTCTCTTTATTATGATTATTATTATTATTTATTATTATTATTATTACAACACACCCGTATTAGAAGTATGCGGTCTCAGAGGTGAGCCATTAACATTAACTTTTCCTATTTAGTATTGTTTCCCACTTTTCTATTCCTAGTCCCGTTCCTAATTTTCTTTGGTACATGAATATTGAGTAGTTTGTGTAAAAATTGTGGTCTCAATATTTTTTTTGTAAACATAAGAAATTAATTATCGTTAATTACAATTGGAAGAACTGTTTCGCTTGATGTTGAATTAGGATGATGAAATAATACGTTTGGTAATGGTTTTGTAAAGTACCAAGGCAAGACTGTTTCGATGAAAGTTATGCCTGTTTGCAATTAACGTGTAGGTTCTACGCTTCAACATCAAGCTTCAACCGCATGAACTCTATGGTAACTCGCATATGGTTGCGATGAACTCAACATCGAAAAATGTGTTCAGTTTCATACAAGATAAATAAAAAGTTTCCTAAGTTGACGCTTACCCACAATACATTACAAGAAAGGAGTTTCAGACATTCTAATCGTAATAAAAAGTATATGTGTTTTAAGAATTTTAATTGTAAATTTCTAGATAAATAAATGAAATCCAACAAAAAGTTTTTCAATGAACCTGATAATTCATTTTCTATAGCTGAGGAGTTAAAATTGAATCAATGAGTGAATAGGAGAAGAAAAATAACGAAGAGCGGGCGAACTGAACACGAACTGTGAGGCGACCAAAAATAAAAAAAAGAATAAAAGTTGAATGAACGAAACAACATTTTAAAATATCAGACTGACATTAAATATATAGTACAGAGCATTAAGATCGCTTGTATAGAGATATTTTGGGTTACAATTATAAAGAAGGTGCTTATGGAGTTTACAAGAGACAATTATCATAAATATATGTATTGGAATAAAACAGTATTTAAATGATTTTTTTTTCATCTTAAATATATCAACCAATTACCTGAGCGTATTCTCACTCCTGTGAAGTGAATAACATTCCAGTGTCGGCAAATGACTCTCTAGAGTCCCATGAGGTATTCCACGACATTTCTTTTTCTGTGCCTTGTGTGATTGCTAAAGACAGTGAAAACGTTTGAAAATAACTCAGTGTACGCTACAGTAGTGTGAGCTTTGAGTGGCAGAAACAGAGAAAGTGAATAAGAGGTGAGTAAAGAGGAAGATGGCGTGCTGTGATAAGTGGCAGTAAGGGAGCTACTATCGGCCGCCTTAAGGAGCGCCTAATGACAAGATCCACAGGGGAGGAATTGACGCAGAAATCGCATTAGCTACGAGTGCAACCTGTTGGAGTAAAAAGAAAAAGAAACATTACGAAGAAATTATTGATTTTTTCGTGCTGATTTATTTGGATCATGTGTTATTATGGGTTTCCTTATTTAAATAAAATGATTAACTATGCTGATATGGTAGAAAACACGAAACACAACCTGTAATATCCTAATCAGTAACATAAATCTTTATATTACTTCTGATAACATATTTAATGGAACACGTAAATGAAATATTAAGAAGAAAATTTTGTAATCCTGGAGATTCCGTAGACCTGTGAATTCATTCTATCATTAGAATAACTTTATGGGATAACACTGAAATTAATATTCAAGGTCTAGCGACCTGTAATACCCTCAGTTTGTTCCATAAATATTTGTTATTTAAATATTTTATTTTTATGGAACTATATCGCTAGTTCCTCTTAAAATTGTTCCTAACGTTAGATATATTTACTTTTGCTACTTTACATCACTTTGATATTTGAGTACATTTATATTTCGCGATTCGCCAGCATTTCAAAACTATAATACCAAATTAGTGTATCCGTAAACATAATGTAACTGTTTGCACCGAACAAAAGTTTTATCACTCAGATGGACATAACAACAGTAAACTCATATAATTCTCCGAATTCACGCATAATTCATACGTTGGAGCGAACGCACTCATTCCCCTCATTGAATAGGACGTGATGATTGCCTCCGGCAGCGTCACAGGAAGGTTGGGGGTGGCGTCGTGACGGCGCCTCACGCAATGTCCAGACGGCGAGGCGCCGAGTCCTCCCCCACCTTCCCCCCGCC
>NNCF01128340.1:236628-294220 GCA_002313205.1 Laupala kohalensis | reverse complement strand
GTATAAGAGACAGTATATATGTGTGTGTGTGTGTGTGTGTGTGTGTCACTCGAGGAAACCGTAAAAAAGTATCAAAAACTTACTTCTGTTACACATCAAAGTAATTACTTCTGTCACACATCATCACCTTTCTGACTCAATAGAGTTTGAAAATACTATTATATTACAGTAGTAGGGAAATATAGAGATGTCACATTCATTTATGATTTTTTATACCAAACTCAAGCTGACAACGAATGCAAGCAGATCTAACTCCGAAAAGGAAACTAGACAAGAAGTTTCAGCTCTTCAGCTAGTGCAACTCACTTTAATTAAACTAAATTTCTCCCTCAAATTTTGTTCAAGTGGACGAAAGTGTGAATCAACACTATGTCTTTATGAGACAGTAAGAACATGAAACGAGTAATACATTGTCTCTCAATATGGACCGTTTTTAATTGAACCCTTTTGTTAGTTTGTAGCTTACTCATCTAAATGTAGCCATAATCCGAGTATACTCTCTTTTTTCTCGGTTTTTCTCTTCGTTCTCTTGTGGGAAATTAATTACCTCCTTAAGTTGGGGGAAGTGGCAGACGCAAATGGAATTAGTTTGCCTCTGGCATGGTTCATCCTGAGCTCTTCTGCTTGCGAAATCACCATCCCTCCTCGAGACCAGGCTCCTCTCTCATCGCATTAAAATGTCTCGATTCTATTCTGAATACTTCAACGAAGCTTTGGAAAATTTATTTTGCTGATAGTCGAAATAAATAAAATTTGTGAATAAATAAGCAGTGTGTAAATAATTTGTAGGAACAAAGAAAAAATGTCGAATAATTAATTGGCATTTGAATAATACTTCTTAACGTTACAAATGTCACACTCCAAAATTAAATGTAGGAATTAATGGACTTTCATTATGATTTTCATCTTAAACATCAATATAAAAAAGAAAATTGTAAAACATCAAAACTTTTTCTAATACTTTACTATGGTTTTATTATCAACGATGATCATCACAAACTCTAACGAATATCATTGATTAGAAATTCGTAAAATATAGGAAATCGTTCAAGGAAACAAAGAACTGGGATCCACAGATTTTTTAATACACCTCAAACCGGCGAGCATTGAAAATAGAGTTATATAAAAATTACTTGAATTCAAGAAAACGTAATATTAATAATAAAATTCAGTTATGTTAATGTTTGGACTGGAACATTTTTACGTAATATTGAATATTGATACGGTTCCTTTTATACGTCATTTATCACTGTATCTTATTTCGTAAAGTAACTTTTGTAAACCCTTTTTCTTCCATCTTTCTTGACCAATTGCCACAAAGTTTACTTTCTGAACAGAGACGGAATCATAATCTCTCGTTTAACTATCTAAAATTTATTTTATGATTTGTTTTAAAATGTAAAATTTAATTGGAACTGCCTCCTAGGTATCTTTCATAGCACGAACTTCGATGAACTCGGCAGAATAGCACCGCAAAATCTTCGCATGGACTAAGTAATAGTTATTATGTACTACGGAATTCTTTTGGAAAGAAAATTGTCTCCGTCTACTTGCTAGTGAATACTCAGAGAAAAGAGAGTGAGTAATAGTTTTATACAGTTTTAGCTTCAATTGCGTTAACATCATCGGTTTGTAGATAACGTTTCTTTCACATTTACGTCAGTCACTTTTCTCTCTTCTGGGAGAGTAAGAAGTTATGACTTTAGATGAGGAAGAAAATGCTTTTGCCTGATTATTCGAGTCATATGACCGAACATGTTTTGTTGGTTCTATTTTGAGATTACTGTATGTGATACATGATGACGATTGTAGATTTCTCTTCAAGAAATTCACATAGTAGTATATATTTTGCAAATTACATTTTTTAGACTTAAAAAACCTAATAAAAAACAAGAAATCCATTTTAACCAGGAATATTATTTTGAGTTATCTCCGTGACGAAGAGTTGAAAATACAGAAAAGAGGAAGAACACGATAAATCAAATGACATCGCTATAAGATCAATAGGGTTAAGTGGGAAATAAGAGTACAAACTTTCGAAGAAACGCCTAGGAAGAAATATTAATTGATAGGAAACAAAATATAATGAACGAGAAAACAAGAAGTGAGCGATGTATTCAAAAGTGAAAACAACTCGCATCATAGGAGAGGAGGAAGATGACGCTAATATACGAGGGAAGAAACAAGGAGAGAATGAGAAGACCAAGAACGATCGTTCCTCTGAAGAGAAGCGAAGCAACGACTCCGCTGTCGGATGCGACGATGGTGAAGCTCTGCGATGCGTGAAGGAGCCTTTGCTTCAAGGAGCGGCTCTTCTCAAGTAGCGGCGGCGGAAGCGAGTGTTTTCTACTCATCCATCCCCAACCCCGCTTTGCCCACTCACTCATTCTTCTTTCATTTCTATTGTTACCATAAACAAAATTTTGAGTTGTTTCGTCACTACGTAATGGAACTTGGTAATATAAGGGATATTTTAACGTATGATTGTTTGAATAGCGTCCGTGATGGAAAGAAGAAACAACAAAGGAAAAACGACACCGCATTATCAATTAAGATGAACCACTATACGTAGAGATAGAAGGTAAAATAAAGTTTCCTAATGACCATGGGTTGAAGACGAGTCATTCCTTAGAAATTCGTATGAAGATGTCTGCAGATGCGTTTTCTATAGTCAAAGATATAAATTGTTTGTAATATTAATATCCATGCGCTCATACATCTAAAGGTGCACCTTAACGCCATTCCCTCATTTCTATCTTACTTTTTATGTTTAATTTCTACCAGCCCTTGCCAACTACTTCCCTTACGTTGGAGTGACGTCGTATTTTCGTTGTTTCCAATTATATCCCCCATACCTTGTTTCATGGATTCTTAATTTCACTCATCCGTCCGTCTCGTTCTCCAACCCTCCAGCCTCAACGACGACGCTCTAACGCGACGGACGCCGACGGAGAACGAGTGGTGACGCATCGCCTATTACGCTTCATTCGTTCTCCACTCCACTGCCACCGCCATCATCGCCACCTCTTCGTCCCGCCTTACGAGCGGTACACTCGTCGTATTGTAAAAATAAGTCTCAATTTTTCTTGTAACGTCGTAACTTCTTGACGATTTGTGTGAATAGATGTCATCATGTTGGTTGCTACCTCGGCGAACGCACAACAGCCGTAGTGATTTTGGGGGTCTGGGGCAGATTTTGGATTTGGGACCCTCTCACTCCTTCCTCCTATCTTTAAACCCTTCCAATCCAATGAATCGATCTACATAGTAAAGAAAAGTACGAATTTTTTATTAAAAAATTCTTAATACGCTCATTTAGTTGATCTTGTAAAAAAGATTAAGATGTATCATGAATAAATCAACAAAAAATATAAATAATGTACAATTTTTTATGCAAACAAATAAAAATGTTCTTCTTTTACTGTTATTTAACAACAATCGAAAATAAATTATCAATAATTATTTAACATAAACGAAATATAAACAATAATTTATCCTTGTGGGGCCCTTGTTCTGACGAAAACATAACATACTAGTTATCTACNTCTTAATACGCTCATTTAGTTGATCTTGTAAAAAAGATTAAGATGTATCATGAATAAATCAACAAAAAATATAAATAATGTACAATTTTTTATGCAAACAAATAAAAATGTTCTTCTTTTACTGTTATTTAACAACAATCGAAAATAAATTATCAATAATTATTTAACATAAACGAAATATAAACAATAATTTATCCTTGTGGGGCCCTTGTTCTGACGAAAACATAACATACTAGTTATCTAATTCAGTTGACAACTTTTCAAACTTTTATTAATTCGGTATTATCGCCTATTGGAAGCCCCCAAAATTTCTAGGGAACGGGGCCAACAGCCCTTACCCCAAGCCCGTTCTTGGTTCCGGCGGCAACGAATGGACCATTTCAATGTTCTCATAGCCATAGGACATGAGGATTCCTGTACACACACTTTGCAATATTACATCCTGTATCAACTGGAGACAAATTAGTATGAAATAATAGCCTGAAAACGTATTATTTTACGATGTACATGATAAAAATTTGTGTCAAATTTATAATATAGTTAATTGACAATGCCAGAAAGTCGTGAGGATAAACGTTAAGGTTGTAAGATAATACGTTTGGAACACAACAAATATATTATGTCTGTGTATATCTATTCAGAAATTTCAATATAAATAATAATTATCACATTGAAGTAACAATTTTAGTTCTACCAGTTGCCCTAGAATGTTCATTCAATTTGAGGGAATAATACATCACTGAGACATGGAATGTAACATCCTCTTTCATTCTCCTTGGCGGTTACTGTGTTTTCATTATAACTGGCTGGGCTATCTGCTCTTGAGAACATCTCAGGGTAATTTAAGCCGCCTGTTCTGTTACGAGAGTTAGCTTAGGAATCAGATGCAGTAGATGATTGAGAGGGCCATGATGGGGGATGTAGAAGATGATTGAACGGGAAGGGGAGTTGTTGTTACGATTGTGGTTACCACAGTCTAGTTCAGATGCGTTGAGCCGTAAATAATGAGTCCGTCAGAAAGAAACGAATTCCTAAGCATACAACCCTAATCCCGTATGTCAAATGCGTATTGTCCTTCCTCCACAGATCTAAACTATAAAAGAGGACAACAAATATTTTGAGTCGATTTGTTATTATTATTACTTATTGAATAAGCAAGTAATAAGCATCACCATATAATGTAGTCAATATTCGTTTTATTCCCTTGTTCGCTTTATTTTCAAAATACAGAAAAATGTCCGGACCTTTATGACATCCTGATTAAATGCGCTAGAATATGTTAAATATATTACATAATATTGTTCTGGCTGAAATAATTAAACTTGATGTATTTACAGACGTTTCGGAATATATTTTTATTTTCATATGACTTGTTCGAGTAATGTTCCTTAAATTTCATTCCTTCCGCTATTAATTTATGTATACGCGCTGAGGAAGGAATATATTACTCGAAACATCTGCAAGTACATAAAGTATTATTAGTTTGATTTCTCTATTCTGTTAATTTTCTGGGGTCTATTACTACTTAAATAAATAAATTAGCCGAATACTCTCGACTCGCGGGAATTTTGTGATTAAATGGTGCGTATTGAGAATTTAGCATGATTATTCTGATACTATTGTCTATAATGAATACGTTGATTAGAATAGTCCGAGGCAAGGAAGTTTAATGGAGAGTGGTTTCAACGACTCTCTGTGTTACCCAGCATGCTTCCACTACACCACTCTTGTGATTAAGAAAGACGTTTTCGTCGGTACTAATAAAAATATAATAATATAGTATTAAAATGATTTAAAATTAATGAGAAATTTCTCATTAATTTTAAAACGTTTTATTTTATAGAAGACAGTAGTGTCCCTTTATTTTCAAGGTTTCCTTAATATAAATATTGTTGTATATAAATGCAATTGTGATTATGCACACCTTTCAGTCAAGGGCTACATCCTGAGACGTTTCATTCTATTTGGAGCGTATTAAACATTCTAAAATGGTGTAACAAAACGAGATTCTTGCCGTTCTGTTACGAGATGATTTGTTTTATCTCTGTGTCTGATCTAGTAGGGTTATGTGTATATATGATGGGAAGCCTGCTATTGATAACTGTGACTGATTGGGGCTTGTGGGAGCGCGATATACGTTGGAATGCCAAAAGGAAGGCTGACGCTGGGAACTGAGGGAGAGGTCGGGAGGGTCGCATGGCTCCTATAGAAAGATCAGGGCTCGACGCTCCGCTCCATTGCGCATGGAATTCTCATGCCCTCCAAACACAACCCGACCTCTGAACGAATTTATTCTCCACCATGGAGCCAAGGAGTTTAGATTTAAATTAGAATTGCTTTACTGTTGTTTTAAGCTTTATCTTAACGATTGGTGCTTTTGCCGTTTTCCATGTGAAAGCTTTTAGAAAGAAGGGAATTCTGTAACGCTGATTTGTTAAAATTCCCATCAATGAGACGATAAGGTTTGTAAACTTTTATACAAAGTTTTTTTCTTTGTAATTATAAATTTATTTATTGCATATAACTTGTTTATTTATGATAACTTGTAAACAATGTTATATTTATAATGTAATGAAACATTGCTCTGGATGCCTGTTTCATAAATTTACTTTGCTTATGTGCACTGGATTTCAATAAGAATGAAATCATTTTTATGATCATGAATACATCGTAACCGTTTTTAGAATAAAAAATTCTTCAATTAGGGAAAATTATTTTGCCAAACAGTATTAATGTATTTTAAGAAATTTGGAAATATACATCTACCTTTTTGTCTCTGAACATTATCCAAACATTTGAAATGTAGGGATGGGTTTTTCAAGACTGCGCATGGTTGACTTATGAACGTGATGAAGGCGAGTTCATAGAGTGTTCTCCAATTTCACGAATGAAGAAGAATTTAGTTGAAAGGACAGGATGCAGCCTTGTGGATAAGTGCACAAAAAATAGAACAGCGCAGATGGCGATAGAACATGAAGGAACCACTTCAATTATGTCCTGCAATTTTTAGTTATAAGTGCAATTTTTCGTGCAGGACATGAATTAAAACATTTAAATGCGTGCTACACTAGTATACTAATATTTTAGATCACGGACTAAACTCAAATGTAAAAAAATTAGATGGCAGCCAACATTTAATTGAAAATAATTTAAAGTGACAACTCTCATCACTGGTCAAAAGAAAGACAGATGTTCAATAACCATTCCTTTGACTTATGTAGTATATAATATAACGAAAGAAAACTTCATATCGTTAGTTATGAATTTACGTAACTTTCGAACCGCGTAATTTGAAAACAGAGTAGCGCGTCACTATATGAACCTGCTTGATAATTGAAATATTCCACGTGCCTAGATACGTTGCACAGTTTACGAAATCTCAGCGTGGTTTGTCCGACTTGTTTATTTTCCTGATAAATTGTTTACAAGGGCAGATTGACGAATTGTAAATTGTTTGTCTATTAGTCGTAGTTTCTTACGTGTAGGTAAACAAACAATTTCACAGTCTGAGAGACAGAAAACAGAGGTTGATGTACTCTTACATATCCAAAGTAATTTGTCAGTATATAAATTATAAAAAAAACTATGGTCAAATTTGCATGATTAACTATATAACTTTTTGGTGTACTTGAGAATAAGAATTTCAGATTTATTATCTAAAAGTATTACATCGTGATGAAATTATTGTATATTTCATCAATATTACTAATAGAATATTAATATAATTAAAATAATTGGAATTGCTTATATGGAATTTGGAAATGGTCCTATAAACATGTGATGTAGAAAATAAAAATATCTCAATATCTATTTTACAAATGGGAAGTGGAATCGCTAATTATTTACCTAAAAATAAACAAGTTCACGACATAAACATATCACCACTGTATAAAAATTTTTAAGTCATAAACTTTTAGTAGAGGTGCGAGTTACACCACACTTCTCTTTTAAGTAAGTGATGTTGAAGTTTCCTGATCTTGAGTAGAAATAAATAACGAGTTAAAAAGTATTGAGACATAAAACATTTCTTACTACTCCATACTTGGCAATGAGGCCTCCAATACGTCGGCGAACTGACAACTAATCCAAACTCCAAAGGTATATCACGTTCGTGAAAGGGAAATGATGTCGGAAAACACGAGCTGACCGGTAGTGCGGGCAGTCGTTCAACATTGTCGGTGTCAGTTGCTTCGGATGTGCACTTGACGTAGAAGAAGGTTCTCGTGATTGGCGAGGAGTCGTGACACAACCCACGGGCTCTCGAAGGAAATGCAAGTTCCGGCTTTGATTCATTGAACGAGGAAATAGATAAATGTCATCTGGCAGGAAATACAACTATGAGATGTGCAAGCCGTTACGTTATGTGGCATATTTGTCCTATACATATAAATATACAAAACATCGTGTGCTTGGATATTAGAAATAGGTGAATTGAATGTATATGTTGCGCATAAAACTCGAATTCAGATATTGGACGAGAAAAACAACCAAAACTAGTTTTGGCAGATGTGTTTATGCCAAAATTAGTTTTGGTTATTTGAAGGACAGAACTAGTATTGGTTATTATTTAATTCATCGGAAAGATGATGTTTCATGAAATTTAAGGAAATTCAATTTTTAGTATATAGTGTGGTAGAAATGTTTTCGTCATTCACGATCGACAGTAATAGAAGTGTCAGTTTTCTTTTTTGTGTTTCTTATGCTCTAATCGTTAGAAAATTTCCTTTTCGATTTTACGTTTTCAGATACTTAACACTATACATTTTAAGCAGTAAGGTTTAATATTAATAACACACAATAATATAATGGTCGAATTTGGGTTATGTGCCTAAGATATACCCATAAAATTATAAAATTAATTTGGAATTATTCTCGGATCATTTGACCACTCTGTTCCAGTGAATCTAGCAGTGTTCAAAATTATCACATATCTTTAATAATTTTGAACCCTGCTAGATTCACTGGGAAGATATAAGGAGACAGTGGTCAAATGATACATATACATTTCGTTTTTTCCCCTTTCAAGATTATGGAAACTCTAAAAGAATCTTTATATACGGCTGCTGATTTCATATAGATTCATGCAGGTTATGAATGGCATCACAGAATTGGATCCGAATGCTTCAGTAAAACCTATATCTCGAGAATCAAGTTTCTCAGGAAAAAAATAAAAAATAAATGACCAGATAAATTCGCTCGAGTAAGTTCGAACGCATTTTCTACTTAAATATTCCCTTACTCAGTCTGGGAACATAACATATAATATCATCCGAACATTATTTCATTGATACCTCACTCCGTGAGGATTGTTATTTTTGTATTTAGTCAATTAGGATCATACTTAAGATCAACAGCGAATTTTCAGTTGACAGACAGTTTATTTTCTGTAAAGGAAGCAAAGGATTTGAACAAGAATGATGAAGATAATAGCTGAATTTGTTCATTAATAACTGAATAACATAGGGAAAACTAACTTTTTTCCGCAAAAAACATTTTAAAGCTACGGAACAAGAGTAGCAAACTGTTTTTACTTTCCTATTACACAGTGTGTAAGAAAAGCATTGTAATCGATCGCAAAAAATTTTTTTTGAGATCTCTTCGGATCTTTGCGAATATGCTCCATGAGAGTATATTTTCAAATTTTGGCGATGATGTCCAATGTTGTAGGTGTGTGAATGTATGTTAAGAATCCCCCCCCCGATAACTCACGAACAAATTGATCCATCGAAAACAAACGTGAAATTTGACTTTGAATGCATTGAGAATAGAAACCTATTTCTGGACATTTACACACAGCGCTCCACTTCTGGTTTCTTAAAATTCATTATTTTGAAAATATGAATAGAAGCATTTTGATTGGTCAGTTAATTCTACTTACAGATTGTTTAACTTCATTCCTGTGCGTTGCACCGTTTTTTAGATGCAGCAAAAATTTATTACGCAACAAATGTGTTATCTTCGAGGCGCTCTTTTAAAATCTGCCCATAAGTCTATTGCAAAGTGTTTAATGTGGAATACAATACATGCAATCTATACCTGAATGTGTAATTATTATGTTTAGGAGTGTTCCACGTAATATGATGATAAATATTTTGAAACCGATTGACCTTTTGTATATGGCATCTTTTTTAATAAATATAATATATTATGATTTCTCTTTTAAGGTTTTTTTTCTTAAGTTTTCCGTACTATGTAGCGAGTTTAGTGCTATGAGTTTCTGTTATGAAGTATAATTGGAAAGTTGAGTGGGGTACACTCCAGATTTTTTATGAATATATTGGATCTAAAGCAGATCTCATAGAAACATTTTGACGTAAATTGTGCCATTTCCGCGTTACTCGTCGAACGTTCAGCAACAAATTTTGTATGTTTTCACTCGACAAGAGCAAGCGAGGAAGAAATTTTTAAAAAGTGACATTGGTTCTATTGAAAGAGGATAAAGCGTAGAATGAGTGGAGATGGCACAAGAGGAGAGTGCCCATGATGAAGAGGATGAAGGAAATACATTCTAATGAGGAGAATCAGAAGGAAATAATAATAACACGGGATAGTGGAGGGGTTTTCACGTGAGGATTTTCGAAGTTTTGGATGTGATTCGTAGAGGAGGAAGTAAAGGATCAATGCGTGCCATGTCTCCCCCACATATAATCCTGTAAAAGCAATTGATTTTCTCGATAAGTAGATTAATATTGAAGTCTGTAAGGATTATGATCTTAAAATAACTTGTAAACATATTTTCAACATTACGTATATCTCTTAAATTAACCAGATTGCGCTCCTATTATCCTATATGGTTCTCTTCTTCTCAGCCTGTCGTCGTGGCCCAAATATTCTTGAATTCATGGTCAACTTCTACTTCTATATTTTCATGCAGACGCTCAACAATACCTCAATGCATACTCAAACTCTGAGCTACACCTAAGCAACTATTTGAAACCCTACGGTTGGTTGCGGGTTGTCCCAAAGGAGAAAAAAAAACTCGTAAGCGTGGAAGTAGCGAAATGTTCTTTCCATGCTCGACTGCGTCCATGTTAGCGGCGAGCAAAACTCCGTGAAAGCGGATTGCCCGTCGAAAGCGATAGTGCACGCCACCGGCCGCCTCGGCGCATGGCACCGGCGACGATTCATGGCACGCGAGTCACAGCATTCGCCACGAACCTCACGAATGAGACGGAGTTGTCTCACTAAACTGCAGGAGTGCCACATGGGTGGCGTATAGATGCTCAATTGTTTTCAAGTATCCTGAGAATTATATGTTGTTTCTCCTTCGTCCAGAAACATCTTTGTTAATACTTGGGGTAAAAAACACACTTTCTCACGTATTTTTTAGCATTGGTTCAAAATTAGAAAGTGAAATTCCTCTTATTACTGGTCGCGTAGTTGTTTTCGAAATTATCTTTCCGGAGTTTTATTTTTGCTTCACTCACTAAAAATATCGTCCCTGCTTAGTATTTTTTGCTTCACTCTCACCCTGTGCTGTCTGTGAAAGGTCCCCTCTTCCCTCTATGCAACCTTAGCTCTCATCTCCTGTGAAAGAGCTCTATTACTACAATCTACTTGGCATCTCTTGTAAAAATGTATTTTCTATCTATGAAGTGACTGAGTTGGTTATAGACACGTATATTAAGATTTAGTATGAAGTAAAAACAATAGAACATGAGAAATTATGATGAAAACTGAGGCAAAAATTCTTTGGTATCAAATCCTGCTAATCTCAAGTTAATGCAACTCGTGAATATCTGTGGAGGAAATGAAATACAAAAAAATGAGAGGACGTAAAAAAGTAGTTCATTCGGGACAGCGAATCCTCATTACAGAACAAGGGTTAAAAAAGTAAAAGATTTGGGAAATGAGAAAAGAGATGAGTAAGAGAAGAAACTTGTGGATCATCGTACTTGCTTTTTCACGTACTCTTCATTTTCTTCTTGCAGTGTCATATAGTCATCTTCCAAGTTCATTTATTGAAAAGTCAATTTCTCTCCTTTCTTAATACAAATATCTCTGTGTAAAATTAATTGATTTGCAATATCTATATGTTAAGGCAACTTCCTGAAATTTTAAATGTCATACCACATAAAAATACAATTCAGATTCAAATGCAGTGAAACCTCGGTAATTCGGAACACACGGAACCACATAAAAAATTTCGGATTAACGAAATTTAATTATTAGTTATTAAAACTCATTTCTCTTCATTTTAAGTAGAACAATGTCAATTCCCCAACGCTATTTAATGATTCCTGGCGCGATCGCGTGTTTTGCAAAGTTAGCTGGCCTATTTACGAGGTGGGTCGTTCAACACGCTCGCTTACATCGTGTAATTCGAGATGTCACATCCTAGGCACGTTATACAAATATTGTAATTCTTTAGCTCAATTAATGTGTTGTTTAGGTTCACAAAATATTGTCACTCCTCTTTCAATGTTAATTTAATGAAAAATCTCATATCTTCAATTCTGTTAATGAAGGAAAGAGTGTTCGTGTATGATAAACAAATCGTATAAATCAGTCCTTCATAAAAAATATTATTTACATACATCTTTTAGGTTTTAAATACTTTCTATGCACTGCATTTCAAGATATATATGATTCAATTTTGAAAAAAATGTCAAAACTGCACTTCTCTTCTCAGATACAGTAAGGGGAAACTCATTTCTTGTCCCTGCTTATAGAGAATTCGAAAAGAAAATTATCTCTTCACGTTTCCTCTGCACCTCTCTGTACTTTTTATGCTTTTATTCCTCTTCTACAAGAAAAGAGAGAGGTTAACAACCACATCTACCCTTGCAAGCCCAGTTGCCCACCACGTCTATTGTCAATAAAACAATAACCTTACCTCATTAGAACTAGCACACAGTCCTCCCTTCCAGATACATTGTTTAACCCACTTCTTATACATCTCTGGTGAAAGTTTTGTCTAATTATGTTCCCTTCCGCTTACGTGTATTCACAATAAAATAGTTTTTCTCACAAAGTACCTTCTAAGAATTGTATTGTATTAATTTTTTTTTCTAATACAGCAGAAGTTGAAGTAAAATGCCTCTTAAAGAAAGCGTAATCCTTGGCGATAGCGTACCTAGGCGGGAACGTTGGGAGCGGTCCGGTATTTAATCTATTTTTTACTTATACTACACAAAAATTGGTTGTACGGATCCTAAATACATTTGACGAGAAAACCCCTCCCCCCCCCCACGAATCATCACAAACACAACTGCGGAAAATAGAAAGAAAAAATATATTATTATCAAAAGTCTTCACATCAACATATCCCAGAACACTTGTAAACCAAACAAAGAACCAATCATTTTATTTTCATCACCAAACATCCCCCACACCAATTCTCCAAAATCTTGCAAGGACTCCCCCTCGCATCCATGTCACGTAGGACCCCAGACAACGTTGCCGGGCAAAGCGATGACGTGACGCTCCACCCCCGTCCCCTAGTTCCGTTGGGTAGCGGTGGGACACGTCAGATTGTAGTGCCACCTCCCGCCGCCGCCTCCGCTGCCAAGCCGTCNAAGAGACAGGTGGGACACGTCAGATTGTAGTGCCACCTCCCGCCGCCGCCTCCGCTGCCAAGCCGTCTGCGGGGAATTGGAAGACTTGCGGCGGCGGCGTGGAGGCGTCGCGTGTGGCGGCGGCGGTGGAGGCCACTAGGAGGAGGCGGTGGCGGCAGCATCGTCGCGACGCATCGATTGACGAGTGCAGGTCGTTGCCCCACCCGCTGCTGCTGCTGTTGCATCGCCGCCGCCCGCCACCGTGGATGTCGCCACCGCCACTCGTCGACGGCCCCCGACGAGGGTTATCACGCGGCGCGGCTCGTGTATCACGCTTCGACCAAAGAAGGAGAGCTCGGTGCAGTTACTGGACACTCGGAAGCCCGCCACTGGAGGAGAGGAAGAAAGAGAGAGAAAGAGGGGAAGGGATGCACTGATCAATTGGGAGCGGATACGAAAATGTCTGATGATCACGCTGAGACACAGGCATCTTTGTAATTACGCGCAGTGGACACGAGCCTTTGACCTAAGAAATAGCGAGGTCCGGGATGAGTAGAGAAAATGACATGTTACATTTATCAGAATATTATATTCTTAACATTTCAAAGTTTTGCGACTGTAATTGTTCTCAAAAGAACTATCAGTAAAAATCGTCACAATGTCAGGAATTACCGATTGTTACAGGAATTTAACAAAATCAAAAATTATTCTAAATTGGACACTCCTGATGATCAAAGTAGTTTAGTAGACGGTAACGCGAGTCGAATTACCTGTGTCGTAGCACATTAGGTGAACCTAAAATAGTCTTCAATGCAATGTGACTAAGAGTTGAGAGCAATTTAGGAAGAGATCCGCAGAGAGATAAATACGAAATGGAAGCAAAATCTGCCATATGATGTTCAAATAAATAAACAACAAATAATATTGTGCCATCAAATTAATGGTAACATTTGACGTATGGTTTCTCTCGTTAAACGTGTCGTAGTCAGGTTCGAGCGAGTGGAGATGTTGAAATTATAAAAGAAAGCGGTAGTACTTACCTATCATACATAGGTAATTAATACATTATTAATAAATGCATATACGCAATACTTATTATTAATAAATGCATACATTCTTTACAAATACGCAATGAATATATTTCAACGCATACTTTTAACAAGAAATATTAAACATTTTAACAAGATATATTCAATGAGTAAACAATTACTTTTAAAAGAGAGAATCTAAAGTCGGTTGAATTCGAGTGCTTCCTGGTACAATTTTTAAATAAATAAAGTTAGTTTGAATCACTAAAGGTCGTGGGAGAAAGGATCTCCAGTTAGGGAGAAAAGCCAGTGTACAAAAATTCGTTTCAAGACCATTTCAAATAATTTTACCACAGAATACATCAAAATTGGACACATCTATTGATTTTCCTCATATTGCTACTACAAAAAACGGTGTTCCATCAGTGTACAAAATTCCGCCGAAAATATATCGATTTCGTATTGCTGTGTACGACATGAAAGGTGATTGAGACAGATTAAGATTCGAAATTGTTTTCAATCCTCGGAATCTGAGGACGGAGTTTCTTGTGAGAAAGGAAGAGGTGAGGGGAGTCGTTTGAGAGTGATGTGGCTCGGAAACTTCGAGTAGGGAATCAGTTTGTGGTAACCGGATGTTAGTGTAAGGGCAGCATGACCTATGTCGACGATGGAGAAGCCAAAAGTGTTTGTGGAGAGGGGAAGAAGAGTAAACTTTGTTAACCATAATGTATACCGAACATTTGCTTTCTAGTTCCCTCACACATACACTTTTTCCATGTAAAAAGAAACATTTAAAGAATGAGTTAACTAGGTTTTTATTTTGTAAAATTTATTCAATTGTCTTATTTTTCTTATTCTCGAGATGGTGTAAAAGGGAAAAAATTGCGTTAATTTAACTTATTAACGAAACTCCTGTGATACGGGAAGAGAATACAGACACATTAATCCCAATATTCAGATCTTCAGCATACAAAAATTGGCGTCTCTCGTTGATCTGATTTTTCTACAACAGAGTAGATAAGGAAGAAGCAGAGAAACCTGTCTCGTAAAATCCGTTACGTAAGAGTACCGGTCATCGGACGTGGAGGATCATCATCGTAGTTCCCGATGTTTTCTGAGTCATTCGTCAATAAATCCCTTTGTCAGGGGAATTGCAGTGAGTGTAGGGGGAAGCCAATGAGACTCAGAGCTCGGTCCTTTGCTTGATCTCTTCTAAGAAAGCTAATGGAATACGGAGAGAGACTGAGTCCTATAACACACATTTCGTTTACTTCCATGGAGACTCATAAGAGGTTTCAAATTTCTCGAACGATGTAATTAATTGGGGAAGAATGTATGGTATCTCGTTAGTAGATACAAGAGTGTATTTTCTTCAGCCAAACAATTTTTCATTTCAATTCAGAGAACAATAAATAAATTCCTTCCGAAAATTAATAAATTGTGATCGCTTTTTAAGATAAACTCAAATACGTGTTTTTTAATTGATGTTCATCGTACTATTCATAATGTTAATATTTTTTAAGCTAATAAATATACAAGTTGTAATGTTTTAGTTAACATATAATAGAAATATTTAAAACTTCGTGGCTAAAAGATGTTTTTTTCTTTTTCATTAAAATATAAACGAGATAAAAAAATTTACATTCAGCAATATAATCACACTCGTTTCCATTTAACTATTTCCAGAAGGACATTCAAAAAATATCTTAATAGTTTGACTAGCAATTAAACAATATGTCAAGAACTCTCATATTACATTTCCGTCTAATGAACCAAGAACATATATTTTAAAGAGATATTTCTGTTAACTAGCATCCCCGTCATCTTCTTTGCCACCTCCGTCACCTCACGCACTTCTTAACTTCTAGGACTGCGACGACGAAAGACAGTCACGCTCATCGGGGGTGGAAGGGCGCGGCCTCGCGTATTGATCGAAGTGGTGGCGGCGTAGGAGATGACCGGTAACAGCGGCGCCACGCCACCACCAGGGTGCACGGCACCGCACGCCACACCCCACGCATGTCCTATCACGGCCTCTCGCCTTCATGATAGAGAAACGATGTACGGAAGGAGAACGCTATGTGAGACTGCGTCTGCGTTGCCTGCCTCGGCTGGCTCTATGCCCAACGGTCGCAGTCTTCTGCCGGCGTCGCCAGCACCTGTTGCTGCGCGGGCGGAAACTGGCGCCGGGAGGCAACGTCGGTGGCGGCGGCGGCGGCAGCGACCAGCGCACCATATGGCTGGGAGCGCAGGTCTTCCAACAGAGGGCTATTCCTTTCCCATCGCAAGTAAGATGCTGCTGCCATATGGCAACAAGTGTACTCACCATGCTCGCACTCGAATCAGCACTTCTCCTTCGCCTAAGGTGGGTTCCGGTTTCTTCAGCACCTTCACGGACTTGAGGCCTCCGAAACCGGTGAGGACGACGGCTCGCATCTCTTTGGGTGGCTCTTCCTCCTTCTTGTCATCAGTGGCGTCCTTCTTCGCATCTCCATCCTCAGCCGCCTTCTCTTCCTTGCTGTCCTGCGAGGGCTCTTTTTCGGGTGTGGTCTTGTCTTCGGCAGCGGCCGCTTTGCTGTCTTGTTCTGACATGGTAGAAGCGCGAAGTGGTCGGTCGGAAAGGCGACTACGCAGATGAAGTAGCAGGCGTGTGCGAAGCGGGCGGCGGGCGCGCGGCGAGTGGCGAGTGGCGAGCCGAATGGAGGAAGCCAGTGCGTCGCGAGGGCGCCCGCCCGCTCCGAAGAGAGGGGGTAGGGAGAAGGCGCGCGCGCACCCTCGCCACCACCGTCGCCGTCACTACAGTACTCGCACGCACCGCACTCCCCGGAGCGCGCTCTCGTCGAGGCTGGAGGGCGCGCGGACCGGTCGACGTCGGACGCTCCGGAACGAGGTTCTCGTGTAGGAGCTGAAGGGGGTTCCCGATCGAGAGGATCGAAAGGATCGTTTTCGTAGAGGCACTGGGAGGAGGGTGGCTAATGAATGCTAATTTACAATACTCTTACTAATTCCGATGCGCCATTCAACCCTTCCCTCTATCGTGTCTTCAATTCACCTTGATTATTTTATTGTCACCATACATACAATGCAGAAGATAGAGATAACTATTTTGTTTTTCCGTTTTATATATAATTATTTTCAGATTTTCCCAATTTTATGAGACACTTATGTCTTTCCCATATATATTCAATTAATTCCATCTTTTTAGTGATTTGAGACAATTAAGAAAGAAATATTACAAAAGGAAAGGAGAAAATTAACATTTACACTTCGACTTTTAAAGTTTAGATAGATAGAAAATAAAAGCAACCAATAAAATAGTCAATATGGTCCTCATTTCTTCAAATCTTTTTTTCTTGTATTGAAGTATACATTTATTTTCACTCGGTTTTGAAACGTATTTTCTACTTTTATATGTTTTTTAAGTGATCATTTTATTCACAATTTTTATATTTTGTAAAATAAATGCGTGCCTTAAAAGAGAATTATTTTATACTTTTTTTTACAAGCAATCCGCATTACAGATTATATTTCTTTTTAATGTTTCTAGGCAACGCAGTGCGTTCAAAATCAATTTCACGGTTTGCGGACTAGAAAAATGCGACAAAGTGGAGCTAAGTAATTGTTTAGAACTTGGTTAAGATTTGCCCTAACGACGTTGATTGTACTGTGATTATTATGTAAATGATAGAACTTCTTCAATAATTACTTTACTGTCAATCAAACAACGAGTACATGACTCTCCCTGAAGTCTCAGGTTTTGGATTCGAATCCCGGGTAAGATCTTGTGTTGTACCTATGGAAGTCAACGATAAAATCACTGGGTGTTGCACCGCGAAAAATTTCATTCATTAGATTGCAAGATTTGAGAAGGTGAATTCACCAAAGTGGAAATAAATAATCGTGTTTAGCAATATCGGTAAAGATTTGCCCTGGCGTTCTTGATTGTAATTAAAACACAGTAAAGACGCTTTTAATATGTCTATAATTAACATTTTAATTGTTCAATATGAAAATTGAAAGTTTACCTAGAGGAGCAAAGTGAGCGTAGTCAATCCCGTATTTTAAAATAAACGAATAAAACCTAACTCAAGATTTGACGGATGCAATATAACTAAGTGAAACGATTCAAATGAATATGGCGATGAGCGGGAATTCGAACAGGAGAACTCCTGCTTTGATTGTAAATGTGAAGATCATCCGTTTGCCTTCAAAAATTACACACCACATCCACCCAGGTTTTATCTCTTGCTTCTTATATCCAGAAACTTGAGTGTTCTATGGAATTTAAGTGTTCCTGCAGGTCTCCCGGAATTGCGAGTGTTTCAGTCTGGATGTACAATTTATTTATTTATTTGTTTATTCATTCATTTTAATTTTACAGTCACATTTTGATTAGTCATTTATCTAAACTTTGTACAATATGTATTGATAAAAGTCGTCTCTCCTGTTCCTTTATGTACTCTATCTTAAATTGTTAACGTGTCCTAAATATTTAATTTTTAAGAAATTCTCCTCGTTCATATCCGTAGAGTGGGAAATCTCAAAATACGTGCTCAATAGTTTCCTACTCTCCCTACGTCTACCAAATAGGTGTTAAATCGTCCTATTCTCCTTAAATGCATGTTTATATTCCCATGTCGCCATCTCCAGCGACTTTTTACTTCGCCGAAGGCCATTTCCTATTTTTATAGCGAAGTCCACATGTGGTAGAAAGTCATACGTTTGTCGCCCTCTTCTCCCTTCCTTGCACTTTAATTGTCTGCTGTATAGAAATCTAGTTATTATTTTCTTCTGATATCTTTTATCTTCTCCTCTAATCTTTTCCGGTTCAATTTGCACCATGCCTTCTTTTCTAGAGAGAGATGAAATTTCACATTTTCAACGCTTCGGCATTATTTCTTAAACGACCACCAACGCTGGATATGATAGCGTAGTAACACCTACTCTACCCTACCAGACATACACGTTGAATAATATCGATAAGTTTTCTGGTCTAACCTTCATGTAATGTTAACCCAGTTCATGGCACCACACGTAATAGTTTTTGAACTTTCAATTTGAATTGTAATTACAACTTTTTACCGAATTTGCCGTAAACTTTTCCTATTATCCAAGTTATTTTGATGTGTTCCAACTCCTTATAAAGAGTAATAAATCTTTTGAATTATCTATTATAATTCCTAAATTCTTAATTTTTAGAACTCTTGATATTACATATTCCACTTTAATTATCGGATATCTTCGTTTTGCATTGCCAAATCCAAAATACATTGCCCCTCTTTCAATATGTCTAATTCCTTTTCTTCTGTAACTTGTACATAGTCATACACTCTCTTCTCAATATCTCGCCGCGAGCTTCCTTCACATAAAACAACAAAATCACCAGCATTCTCAAGTGCTTTAATTCCATATTCACGCAACGCACAGAATACACTATTCATTACAATATTCCAAAAAATTGGTCCCGATAATGATCCTTGTGGAGACTCCTTTATAGCAATAAACTTTAATAAACTTTATTGTCAAAAAGCAGTTGTAAACTGCACATGACCACGTAGGGGACAATAAACTAAGTTTCTCTCAAGAAACAAGCAAGGGACCATCCCATCAATTCCGATCAAGGGCCCAAGGGCAGTGGCGGATTTAATATTTATAAAAGAGATTATTTAATAAATACGTAGTTAACCATTTATTATTCAAAAAAATTGTAAATATTTGTGCAGTTAAAATTCGAAATTAATAAAACAAAAGTATTAATGACATTCCCGTCCAAGGAAAATCAGCCACTGATGAAAGGAAAACCGGAGAAACACCCGGCCTGGATGCAACTACAGAGATAATGTTCACAATCGTGCAAACGTTGCGTACTGATTGAAATAAACTAATAAAAACAAAAAGGAGCAAGAACAACTTGCATGAAAGAAGGAATTTTATCAGTATCTCGAGTACTATAACAATGGCGTGATGAAGTTTAAGAGATATTCACATAACCTACATCATCCGAAGTCATGCTGAAAACAATATTTATTAGGAAATTGAAATTCTCTTTAACTTCTTTTATTAAAATCTGTAAATTCTTTCACGTTATAGAAATATTTTTCTATATAATGTGCTATTGCAATAGCACATTAAAAAGCTTTTAACCACGGATTTAAAGACATTCAATTTATTTAGATCTTTTAGAGTTTTGGGAAGGGAATTATACAAAATTATTCCTGAATGATAAGGGCCTCTTTGGCAAAGAGTTGTTGAAACGCCAGGACGATGATTATTTGCCTTATTGCGAGTGTTGTGTTCGTGAACTAAACTATTTCTTCTAAAGCAGGGGTGGGATTTTAATAGTTCTGTCTGAACAAACACGACTTCTTCATAAAAGTATATGCAAGGGAGAGGGAGAACATTGAATTCTCTAAATAAAGGTTTACATGAATTTCGGGGGTGAGATTTACATATAATCCGAACAATTCTCTTTTGAATTCTAAAAGTTTGAGTGCTCTGAGTGGATTGGTTCCAGAAGATAATGCCGTATCGTAAATGAGAATATACATTTGCAAAATACACGAAGCGAGAAACGTGTTGACTAACAATGTTGCCTACAATTCGGAATGCATAGCATATTATGCTTAGTATAGAATTCAAATTATCAATATGGCAATTCCATTTGAGGTTGTCCTGAATATGAAGCCCTAAAACTTTTGTCATCTTGACTGATTTTATTTGGTTTCCGTTTAGCGAAAGGGATGTTGGAAGAATAGATTTCGTTACACTATTGCGAAATGACATGGATACTGTTTTATCAATATTAACGATGAGGCGATTTGAATGAAAGCAAGACGAGAGGCTAGATAGAACCATTTGCGCATTGACATGTTTACATAGTAAATTAGTGTCAACGGTAAAGAGCACCAATTTGTAATCAGATTTGGTTGATGACCTATCTTTTACGTACAATAAAAAGAGGATTGGGCCCAAAATTGAACCTTGAGGAATTCCGCAGATAAGTGGCTTTGTTTCTTAAATATAATGCTGGAATAGTTTATTTTCATGGCAAATATCGACTTACATATGCTTATATTTTAAGTAGGTAGTTAGTCATTGATGTGCCAATCCACGAATACCGTATGAATGCAGCTTTGAGAGAAGAATTTCGTGATCTATTACATCGAATTCTGTCGAAAAATCAAGAAAGATACCTTGTGGATTATTTCCATGGTCAAGATAATTTATTTAGATAAGAAAATATGGCGCTGTTACTTGAAAGGGAGTCTTGAAACAATTCTGATCGTTTGAGAGAATATTATTATGCGATAAGAAGTCTAAAATTGTCTTATAGAAGATTTTTTCCAGGATTTGTCCAGTAGGCAATAGTGATATAGGTCGATAGTTTCTAACGTCACGTTTATTCCCTTTCCCATTCCCTCCCTTTTTCAAGATCTTAAAAAGAAGACTCCGGTTCATTTCTCATTCATTCCTCCTATTGTTTACAACCCTTTCGATATTAAATCCCATTTCACAATTTTGAATACATCGACAATACCTACTAAGATACAATGTTTTTTTTTTCTTTTCACATTAATTTCCTTATATTTAGATATTACGTTGATTTTCCTTAAAAATAAAATGATTGCCTTTGTGTTTTCCGTTGGCATTTACAGCTGTCACGATTCTGTGATCCCAGTGAATGGTACTCGAATGTTAGAATGAGTAACGAAATCTTCGCATGGGTCCACTAGTTTGCCATTGGGTCCATGTTTGGGTCCACAGCCACATTAATGATGCGGCAAGATGGAAATGAATGAAACATGAGATGAAACAGCAAACTTACCTCTTGTGAATCGGAATTATCTCACGTATTTGTATTGACGATTCAATAAACTACTTTGCAATTTCTTTAAAGCGTAGATAGTCGTTCTGAAACATGGGAAGGGGATTGCCAAATATAACGCCATTTATAAGCCATAAGCAGTGTATTTTTGTGGTAATTAGTTGTTCGTTAATCTTCGTTCATGTTTGAAGTATTTGGAAATTGAAACATTATTCGCTTGAGAGAATGCAACCATGATTGCACAAGCATTTTACACGCATTAATATGTCACTGTTTCAATTTCGTAGTCAAATGCTTCGGTCCCAGTCTTGCTCCGCTTTATGAAACGGGAGGATATTATTGCGTTGTACTGAACTAGGACTAATGTTCTGAATGTGTCTGCTAGTTACAATGCCATTCAGTGTTTCTCAGCGGTTTTCTGTGTCGATGGTTTCAACGGTTGAACACTTAGGGTAGAGAAAACGTCCGCAGTATACGTCGTGTAACTCGCGCATTCTTTTGCTATTTGTTCGTCATAGTTTAAGCAATGTTTCTAAGAAACAATAATAGAATAATAACTGATTTTCGATATAGTTTGTGAGTGGAGCATAATTCACATGGAGCATAACATGAAACATCAGTTCTGTCACAGAAGGTATCTCGAATATATTCCGAAGGATGGAGAAAAAGTGCATTTTAATTTATTTTAACTCGTTTCGAACTCACAATGATATTTATTGGCTAGTTTGATATGCTGTAGGAAGTCTCATGCTAGTTATGTGGAACATATGCCTTCCGAAGAACATGTCCATTGACCTCTTGGCTCAAAGGGCTGGGAACTGCCTCTCTAGGGTTTCTGAGTACTCATAGCATCCTCCCTTCTGTATGTCGACGAGCATGCTTGCTCTGACCTCGCACACACGGAGCAGCAGGGGTCATGCTCACGTATACAACATTGATGTAAACCACACCAGAAAGTAAAATAAGGATCGCGTTCTCGCTTCATCCTCAGAAGAACGTCACACAGGGGTGAGCTCTCTCGCTATAAATAAAACTACTTGAAATTCCATGTGTGTTCAATTCATAAGATTATAAACATATTTCATTGGTGTATCGATGTTTCAAATGCGGTGAAATATTTTGAAACATATTTTAAAAGAAAAAAAAAAGAATTCAAGCCAATTTCGAGAATTTCCAGAAACACATAGGTCTTCATCCAATTTACCCTTAAAAAATTATTCGGTCCAGTGAAACTTCTTTTCCTAGATCATGAGTATAAGGTCATAATTTTAAAAGACGTATAAAAACTTTCATTTCTTTATTATTATTGAACACCGTTTCATACTAGATCATTTAGAAGTTCTCAGTGAATTCAGGATGTCACCCTTGTTGTTGGACTTTTTTTTTTCAATAGTGGTGCAGGGTAGTGGTGATCCACCAATCCGCGGTCTACATCTTCGCATTGATTTTTAATTCTGAGTTAATATAACCCTCGATACCCAGTCAGAGTTCTTTTTGGGAGAGATTTGTTCTTGGTTGTCATCCTTTCAATAATTGTTACTCACACTTACAGATGCTGTGAGACGCGTCGTCCTAGTCTGCTACGGAACATGGTCCTTACATGTAGGAAGGACATGGTTGAGATCTCAAAATCTTGTTTTAAGGACTGAGATGTTTTCACTTTATTTTATTTTATACGTACAATAGGCCTAGAAAATATGTTTATCAAAAATCTTCGGTCGCAAAATTTTAGCGAAAATATCCGTTTTGGGGGTTTCCTTTTTCGAAGAATAGTTTATGTCGCAATTATTTATTTTTTCAGGTTGTGGACACGGTTTTTAAATGCCAAAGAACATTGCTTTGATATCTGTCATTATTTTTTAATAAAATATATCTTATGACATTTCTAGGACGATCACAATAGATTTGTTTTGTTGTTGTTTTTTCACTACACAATAAAACACAATTAACTCAAATTTCAAAACACAATTAACACAAACACACCCAAGAAAGGCCGATAATTTTACTTTGGTAGATTATATAATGGATGTAAATACCAAAATGTTTTTAAATCTCTGTTATAAAAAAACAGGAACTTCTTCATTATATGCAGTTGTGGTTCTTCGAGCTCACTTTATTTTCACTGCTCTTAGAATTGAAACCAGCTGACTGAGAAAGCTTACTGCTTATAAGTCATTCATATGAGATTTTTTTAATATGACGTGTGTGAACAATTTTTTGAGATAGACGTGTTTGTATGAATGAACACGATGCTATTTTCTGAAATAGAACTGCCCGTGAATAATTCAGTGTTTTTGTGTAATTTTATTTACGTCGTATGGATTAACAAACAAATATTTTTTGACTGTAGTAAATAACAATTTTATAAATTGTTCATTATAAATTTCCTTATTTGTTCTTACTATTTTGACTACGGAACGTACTGGGAAAGTCAAGATTTGACTCGAGTACGAATCAATATCCCTTCCCCCGTCTGATCGCTTGGAGTTGATACACTTATGAGATGTAATGAACTAGAAACCTGGTGACAGTGTTTGATACGCTGGAATTACTACTGTTTAACTAGCCATAAAAATCACGAATAAAATACAGAAATATACATTAAATATACTATTATTTCAAGCATAATGTTATAGAATAAAATTTTATGGATATGATATTAATTTATTTGAAAAACACATTTCAGAGATCATTTAAACCACCTATGAGGTAAGTGTCATCATGTGCTCTTCTTAAATAGGGTTCTGTTCCTACCACTTTACTACCTCATGTATTTCTAAACTGGTTGAGGGACGAATACATTGCAATTTTATTTTTACAATATAAAAACAAGTTTTACAAAATAATAAAAGATCGGAACCACTACGACGAGCAATAATTTATTAGCATGTACGACAAAATTATCCCACCGAATCTGTACGTTCAAATACACTTTGTATAGTATATAAAACATATAATTAAAAGTACAAACATGTAAAAGATTATTTAAAGCTAGAAAATATAAAAATACTGTTTTAAGATTCGTACGTCTCTTAATGGGTATGGCTCGTACTGTAATAGCTTAGATGACAATATTATCCGCACTTAAGTGTCTGTCCTCTGGAATAAACACTTTCTACTACATTAACAACCATCAACTAATAATGTAGATACGTACCTTATTATTTTTTCGAACCTTCTCACCCTTCTTTACCTATCAGACACACCTAGATGACCGTAATAAAATACTTTAAGTAAAAATACACCGTTATAAAAATAAAAATTCTGAGAGTTTAATTTCGTAGAAAATTTATGTTCGTTATCGTGTCTTAAAATACAGATTAAATGTCTTTGCTGATGTCTGGGAATTTTGGTTTAGTAAGTGTATAGCATTGTTAAGAGTGATTTGAATTACAAATGAAAGAAAGCGTAGTTTCAACATTATAAAATAGGATGCCACATTTTTTGACAGATATTCTCTGTCTGAAAATACAGATGTAAGGTTAGTATTTATCCTTGAAAATAATATATCACGTAGTTGATTATATCTACAGAACACGGCACCATAGTAGGAAATATATCACATTATAACAGCTTCTGACCATGAATATTTTCAAATTAGTAAAATTAGGATGGGAGTGATAGACGTTTTGTTAATTGGGATTACATTGAGGAGATATAGAAGTAAAATAGTCGATACATCACACTATCATTAAATACTAACTACACATAAACAACGCATTTATTACGTACTAATGTGACTTGGGTCTAAGAAGTCAACTGAAAATGGAATAAGTACAATTTCTTAGCAAACTGAATTAGGAAGTCGAGAAGAGTACTCCCAGAATTCTTTCCGCAGCGGAGGCAATGCAGCTCGATGTAGGGTGGAGGAGTCTGCTTTTTCTCACTCTGCCTTGTCGGACGTGAATTCGTTCTCTTGTGTTCTGAGCGGTTGCTACTACGTAGCTCGCTGATGCAGGCTCCAAGTAAGAGCTTAAAGAATTTCCAAAGCCCGAAGGTTGTTCATGGGAACTTTCAAACGAATAACAGGGGAGACTTTTCGCAATTTTTCGGGATTATTTCAGTTGACTTGGACGTCTCATATTATGAAGATTGTGTGAACTAATAAGTTGAATATTAATGAGAGTGTTCAAGTACTACAATTATCAGCAAAACACGTATATTGAGTGTTGCTTTATTATTACCATCCGAATATTTAAGAAATATTTCAGAACCATAAAAAGCTCATACAAATTGTTACTCTTTCCTTTCTTACACTAAGATCTTAGTTTCTCTAAGTAAACAATTTATAGAAGTTACAATATCGACGACTATCTGTCTGACCGATATTACGTCGGATAAATATTACTGACTTTGGTTTTCTGACAGATTTGCATTTTGAAATAGTTCGTTATGTCTGCTAATAGTTAATGATTAAATTACAATGACCTTTATACCCGTATTCACAAATATTGACTGTATATATGTACAGTCAAGAATGTAGTTTTGTATGTGGTGAATTTGTGATAAATAAATTCCCTGTTGAAATAACATAATTCTACATTTAATCAAGCTTTGCATGTTACTCGTAAATACTGCATAATACATTTGCTGGCAATGACGATCTGTATGAAACAAAGAATCGATGTGATTGGATGTCGGAATCACAAAGTACGTATACATACAAAGAGAAGCTTAAAAGGTTACCGGCATGCGCCTGGCAGAGATATGTCTCGTTTGGCCGTAGGTGACTTTTTACTCATTCCGATCAAGTTCAATATTTTTCAAGACAAGTACTCTTTAAATAACAATAATGAGATTTTTGTATCGGACATTATTGGAGGAAATGGTATCAAGTTATTTTTTTCTTCAGTCATAGTAGTAATACGATTCACAACAATTTATGTTAGAATTTCTTGTGCGTGATTGATATTTTTTTATCAGAATTATCCATTCTTAAATTTATTATAACTACATAACACATAATTTCATAACATTTATTTAACATGATCTGAAATACAACGAAATTTAAAAGAATCCTAATTTTTTCATGTTCGTCAGTCGTTTATGCTATTGCTCCGCGGAACACAAGGGTTTGCTATTTGTTCCTAGCTCGGTCGTCGGGAGCACTCGTTTCAGTGCACTCATGAAACAGGCCGGACTACGTTGGCCAACTACCTGGTGTGTGCTACTCAAAACACGCTAAAATTCTTCTTTGTAGAATTCTTTCGAATCAACCATAAGTTTATGAGAATGTGCATAGGTGACTATACTCATACATGATATTCATAAATTTAACATATTAATGAATACCACATACGAATCACGAGTTTTCCGGGTCATTCCTAAGCAATATCGGCATCTTCTCGAGTGTTCCTAATATTCTCTCGCCTTTCCACATATTTGAGGAATGAGGAAGAAGTCCTTCAGATAATTAGTTAAATGAAAAACAAAACATCCTCCGTAACTGATGATATACCACACACTGTCATTAAAAAAATAGCACTGTACATAATCAAACCACTCACTCACTTGTATAACAACTCCTTAACCCAAGGTATCTTCCCACAAATTTTTAAAACTGCTATCATAAAACCTGTCCACGAAAAAAGGAGACAAACATAATGTAACAAACTATAGGCCAATATCACTTCTCACAGGTTTATCAAAAATACTAGAAAAACTATTTAATAACATTAAAAAGCTTCTTAACATGTAACAAAATTATTACTGACTCCCAACATGAATTTAGAGAAACAAGATCTACTGAAACTGCTCTATTTGCTTTTCTCAATGACAATTTTGATTGCACTAGAGCAGAAAGAAATCCCTGTTGGATTATTCCTAGATCTCATAAAAGCTTTTGATATAATTAATCATGAAGTTCTACTCAATAAACTAGAAAATTATGGAATTCGTGGAATAGGATACAACTGGCTAAAGTCATATTTATCTGAAAGACAGCAAATAGTACAAGTATCCTACCAACATGAAAATCAAATAAAATATCACCGGTCTCAGCCCATGCATGTCACTCACGGAATTCCACAGGGCTTCACCCTGGGACCCATACTATTTCTTCTATATATTAATGACATCCCATCCATCATCAAAAACCACAAAATTGTAGTTTTTGCTGATGTCACAAACATCTTATTCCGTGCCAAAACTGCTGAAAACTTACTTAACACTACCAAATCCACTATCGCTACCCTAATCCAATGGAATCACGTATGTGGAGGTTGGAAACAAGTAATTAATATAACCACCTCATCTTTAAACAAACAACACAATTTCTGGGATTAACTGGGTATACAAGACAACATGAAATGGAACTGTCACCTAGAAACACTGAATATGAAACTCAGCACAATAAACTATGCCATCAGAGTTCTAACAGCAAATTGCACAACAGATACCCTTCGAACAGTATACCATGCAAATGTCCATTCCATTCTAAAATATGGTATAATGTTATGGGAACAAGCACCAGAAACAAAACAAACTTTTAAGTTACAGAAGAGAATAATATGAACAATTACCTATACTAATAAACTTTCTTCATGTAAACCATTATTTGAAAAGTTGAAAATACTTCCACTGCCATGCATGTACATTTTGGAAACTTTGAACTTTGTAAAAAAAGATCTACTAGACAAAGGACCACCCCACAAATTTAATTCCACTGTTCATGCTCACAACATTAGACAGGCCAGAAATATCCATGTACCACAGATAACATCCACTCTTAGCCAAAAAAGCACTCATAATGCAGGTATACAGCTATATAATGTGTTATCACTAAACCTAAAATACATCAATTCACTGAACCCATTCCAAACAAACCTCAAACAAATCTTACTACAGTATACAAAAATTCTTCGGTGACAATAACTAATGAATGACGTACAATCTGTTGCAGGTAATCATTAGAACAAAGGTGCAGAAGGTGACCCATGATGCAGGAAAAGAACTAACAACATAAAATTACACTGTTATAGCATAAATATAGACCTTGCCATAAATTAATCAAATAAAATATTAGAACTCTTACATAGATATCTAATTACCCTAGCCTACATAAATATTAATTTTCTGTAATAATAGAAAATAATTGGACTTTTATGTTAACTTCTACTTAGCCATATTTAATTACCAATATTTAAATAAATATGGTTAAATGTATCAAAATTATTATAATGTTGTTATTCTTATATGTAAATATTATTGTTATTGTCGTTAGTATTATGACTCGCCATACATCATCGTTATGATCTATGTGGTTCCATTAAATTTTATTATTATTATTTACACTTGATTGTACCCACAAGAAACTTTATTTTCTGCTGAACTTTATTTTCAACAAAAGTATTTCGTCTTAACCTGTTGTTTCAAATAAGAACAACACTCATTAGTGACATCGTCACATGATTCATGCTCCATTCATTCCTACTATCTATGGTTTGTGTATGTAAGAAATATCCATTTAATTCACAGATCAAAGTTCGTAAACTACTTTACGTATAGAAAAAAATTAAAATTAATGAAGATCAGGAAAAGAAAGACATAGAAGTCACTCGTATCTTTGATGAAACAGTTGCAGATTTTACCTTCATCAGTCACGATATAAGTAATGAAAATGATACTAAATAGATACTGAAAAAGATTTCAAATGCAATAATGCATTCTTCCTTCAGATCGGGGTTACAGCAATGAGTACGAGAATTGAAATACTATTTCCCTGGCAAATTTATTCATGGGGTTCCTTGAAAATTATTTTCACTCCCTGATTTCAATATAATTCAAACCAAAATAAACTTCAAACCAACCTACAAACAATATCTTCAACTCGAAAGTCGCCACACACACCACGTTAAACGCTCTCTTACTATGCACTATCAATCCATGGGCATAGAATCTGTACTAATTTTTCAGATCTCTATCAGGACCTTACCAAATAACATGAAACCCTAACTAAACACCATTATCGCACTAACTTATTGAAGAATAGAATTCTACCTTGTAGGTGAATGAAATATTTGTGCGATTATTTTTGATTTAGACCGGCAACGCACTTACGATTTTCAGTCGCGCGATTATTTAGTCGTGTGAAGAGAGCACACAGCACTCGATGAGATTCAACGCATATGTGACAAGAAAATTGCGACAACTAAAAAGATGCAACAGACTCAATTTACAGGCGACGCGACTGTCGCGAGTAGAAATGGATATCACAGAAAATAATGACTTTGCGCGCACTTGCGATAGCGATTGCTCGCGTTTCGAATAGAGAATTTCACCAATGATGAAATTCAGAACTGTCTATGTTCGATGGTTGTTGTGTCTTTTTGATTCTTGTTAAGGTAGTACTAGCGTATGTAGAATTAAATCACAAAAGTACCTGAAATTGGCATAAATGACATTTGAGAAATATATTTTACTTTTTCCGAGGTGGGATGCGTAAATCACGAAACTGTTCCGCTCGGCCGCCATGTTTTTACATGCCCTTGTGCATTTCAAACCAGTCAAGCGAATTCCTGAATATTGTTAATGACACATTATTAATTGATATATGTAAATTAAATAATGTTTTTTCTTCGTTATTATTCCTATAGTTGTGTTTTAAAATCATGAGAATAAAAATAAAGAAAACAATTATACGTCTTCAGTATTTGACTGACTCAGAGTGCTCGTCGCACCTTAAGCATGTCACATGACTAGACAGAAATCACGAGCTACATGGACAAATCGTTCCGCTCCCTCCTCCTCTCTCCCACCTCACTGCCATATTTGCTTTGTTATGATTTACTACATTAAAATTACTAAATGATACATTTTATACGAAAATTTCGGAAATTAACTATATCAAATGCAGCAAAAACAGAAAGAAACAATCACCAATTTGGTTAATTTAGTGTATTGCTTCAACTTTAGCAACAAGCATTTATTAAACAGAAATAAATTTTGTGAAAGCTTTGAATAAAATCTCCGGGTACAATAAAAATACTTAAAATAACAGTTTCCTATCCGTTTTAATTAACATAATTATTACATTAATCGGATCAACGGCAATATCGCAGTGACATTTCGGAGCAGGAGCACCTAGTTAAGGTACCAATAACTAACCAGAACGTTCTGAATTGATATAGAGAATATGCGTATAGCTGTATGCGTATATATATGTTGACGTAGAAAAATGTAAAATTTTGTAGAGGATCTTCTTTCAACACTTTCCATTAAATTACTAATTTAATATTTCTTTATTAGGCTCACTAGATTAACCATTAACAAAAAATGCTTTAAAACCGCATACACACTTCAAAATAACTTCATGCAGTACCGGATACATTGTCGCTCGAGTCAAAATTACACTCGTTAATCGTTCAACAATTCGGTGACACGTTGCGTAACATGATATACGCGATATCTATGCAAAACGGAACGAAAATAGTTAACCGAGAGTCAGACATATACGAGAAGACAGAAAATTAATCAGTGCGTCATAATTGTCCCTTGGTTGTTCTACGACTAATGTGGGGATATACCCAATAATTTGTTCCCTGTTTTCTTTTCTCTTTCTGATAATTCAAGCACAAATCCTCTATACTCTATCTCGTTGAGATCCATTTTCGTACTACTCTAGTCGTAGTGCGCGCATCACTGTTAGCCGTAGATGTTGCGATTTTTCAGTCACGGCACGGTGTCTGGAAATCGTAAGTGCGTAACCGCCCTTAATCAGCGGGGATAAAAAGGTATTTATAATTTTATTTCATAATTACCTGATTACCCGGCGTCGCGCGGGATTTTTCTAAAATCAATCTTCTTTATTTAGGAAAAAATAATGATTGTAAGGTCAGAATACTCACGGGTTTTTAAAAACATATGTATAGAATCCTAGATTTAAAAATTCATAATAACACAAAACTTGATTGAGTACACCATATTGAATTTCACCTCCAGCAGTAAGAATAAATGATTCTTGGATGATTCTTGCAACGTTAAGTTGTCCGTGAGAGAAACAAATCAATCAGACACCAATTAGCCTAGCTAGGGCTCTAATGACCTCGATGTCGGCGAGCCGTAAAACTCCCCCTCCCCAAAAAATAGCCTAATTCTCCTCTTCACCCTTAGTTCGGGGTATTTAACCCCCATACATGCTGAACTTGTATTTATACGGCATCAAGTCACTGTACATCTGAAAAGCCTTGAAATCTGTGGATTAAACTCGTCTCTTTCGGTTTAATATTTTTACATGTACCTCCCTTCCCACTCCATCTATAAGTGTTCTAGAGATGTTTACCATTACCCCCAACCACAATGGTGGTCCAACCCGAATATCAAATGAGAAGTGTCTGTATTCATTTCAGCATCTCAGGTGGATAACCCACTCGCCGGAAGCCGCGCCGCAATCAAATTTTTGCTATCCAGGCAAGACGAAGCTGCACCATTTAATTAAAATGTTTGTAAAATCTAAACTATTCGTCCAAATTTTAAGATTTACTGACTCTTTATCTTTCTTAAATACACAAAAGTCATAAAATTTGATCAAAATTTATTTTTTCCTTCTGAAATAACTATCTAGACACAAGCTGTCACGAAAATTTTTCTATAAACCTATGAGACAAACAATATTGCTACTCATAGTTTTCACCTATTTCTAATCGTTAAGAGAGTGTAAGAGAATACGACGTTCCATCCCTCCCTCGATTTCATCTGCACGTCTTCAAAATCATTTTCCATCTTTCCTTTTACATATTTTAAAATTAAAATTAAATCTCATCGCCAAATATCATTATGATCTATGCAGTGGTTTAGTTGTCATCAGGTAGCAAACTGACAGACACACTTTCCCATTTATATATTAGTATGGGTTAATTACGTTAAGTTGATGGTTTCCATTTCAATGATAGCATTACATTTATTTAGAGAGAGATAGAGATAAAACGGAGTAATTTTTCTTTGTTAGATATTAATGTATATATTTCTTTTGCAATTGATGTTTCGATTGCAGGTTCATCCTTCAAATCGTAATGTTCATTGATCTCCCAATATACAATGCAATCAATCTTATCGTGTAGTAGTACATGACTATAAATTTATCAGTATATTTGATCATTAATTGTTTCGTTCACAGCAAAATTAATTAAGTACTTTAAATTTTTTAAAATGATTTTCCTGTATAGATCACTAATTTAGTAACTGGACAAAAACAGAAAAAAATCGTGATGAAGGGACTAATAAAATTGTATAAATCCGAAATGTTAGGAAAGAAGAAGAAAAAGGAAAGAAGAAAAGAAATTAAATCCCACCCAAGTAAATTATTAGATCCATCCGATATAAAGGCAATTTGATATGCGTATAGCAGGCAGTTGCTGTTCCGAATCATTTGAACACAATATGAGTATTACAATTGTTGTTCTAGATTTTACTTATCACGATAACATTTAATTTACGAAGCTTTAAAACTATATTAGTTTTTCACAACTATTATGTTCTCGATATATTATTTTTTATGGTTTTCTCAAAGTATTTATCATCGTAAGTCTTCAAATAAACGATTTTCTTGATATTTTACATGATCCTTTACACATATACATACGTGAGAGAGATTGACCAACGCGATCTTAGACAAGTTTGGTCACTTCCAACAGAAAATAGAAAAAAATTACTTATCGTTGACTTCGGGAGGGGGAGGGTGGCTTGAAAATAGAAAAGCAGTAGAATCTCTAGAGAATAAGGAAAGGAGAGACAGTACGCACTAATTGAAGACTTTTGAAGGGGTCGCCAAAAGAGCGGACGAGAAAGATTTCTGAAGAGTTAATTCATGATCGGTGGATATGGTGAGACAAGAGTACTAAAGGAACGGTAACGCACAACTTTACACCAGAGGTAGACTTCGCAGAAAAGAATAGAAAATGGTTTATTTGAAATTCATATGTCATGGAATTCATGACAC
Organism: Laupala kohalensis; assembly: GCA_002313205.1. Classification (NCBI taxonomy): domain Eukaryota; kingdom Metazoa; phylum Arthropoda; class Insecta; order Orthoptera; family Trigonidiidae; genus Laupala; species Laupala kohalensis. Next base: position 260,390 of record NNCF01128340.1, on the reverse strand, counting down.
AACGGAAATTGTAAAACATATTTGAAGAGAATTGGCAGAGAAGAGACGGCGGAATACAGGTTTGGGAAAGGAGAGGAGACAGCGGAGCGTGTGTTTTGGAATTGCGAACTATATGGTAAGGAAAGAGCGAAAATATAAGGTATATAAAGGAGAAAGGGATATGAAATGGAACAGAAGAAATAATTGATAAACAGGGAAAATTATGAGAAATCCGGTTAGACAGAAATCCTCACTAATATATGAATGCGTAACCCGAAAGTGTGTCTGTCTGTTCACGATTAAACCACTGAACTGATCGTGATGAAATTTGGCGAAGTGATAGATTAGATGTCCACGATGAACATAAGCTAACTTTTATTTTTAGAATGTGTGATAAATATAGAAATGGTTTTTGAAAATAAATTTTGAAAATATCGGGAAAAAAGAGTTATATTCGTTTACATTGCCTAAACGGTTAGAGATAGGTGACAACTATACTTGCCAATATTGTTTGTCTCAAAGAGCACTACAAAAACGTCTGTGATTGCGTATGTCTATCTACGCAAAATAACTCAAATTGTCGATAAAACGTTATTTAAAATAGAAGTGTTAAAATACTTCAATTTAAGAGAGTAATTTAAGAAGGAAAAAAACAATCATTATTAAATTAACTGAATTATTGGTGTGTATATTTAACAATGATAAAAAAGTAAAAATCATAAATTTAAATTCTTTAAATCGTAAAATTTCGACAAATGATTTAGATTTTACAAGAATTGTAATGAAATGGTGCAGCCGCGTCAAGCCTTGGAAGTGAAAATGTGACGGGCGCAGCTCGAGTTCTGTCGAGATTTATACGGTCAAGTTTCGTATTAAATTTGTATTATAATGAATTTGAAAATTTAGGCTGATGTACACGTGAACATCAGATGTGAGACTGCAAGTGGTATGGCGTGGAACGATCAGAATATATAAGAGAAATGAAAAAACAAGGAATTACTGGAACACAAGATAAGAACACAAGAATAGACACTAAAGAGAAATATGAGGTTTTTAGAGAATATGTAACAAAATTAGGAATAATACGTGAAGCATGAAAAAGAGAAATTACTCGGGATAGTAGATGAGTATCCACTTCCTCATGGTAGGGAACAGAAGTTTGTGAAACCAATAGCAAAGAGACACAACAATGAATTAAAATAAGATAAAGAATATATAAAAAATATGAGCCTTCTAATGACCAGGTTAAAGACAAGGCGGTCTAGAAGACCCTAGGCCAAAATAAATTGAAAAAAATGTACATGTTTAAAAAACCAGCAAGAAAAAGTATTTTGATCTTACAATATAGACATATTTTATTTTTTCGTAAGAAAGAGAAGATTAGTCGAAGAAAAATCCCAGGAAACGCCGGGTAATCAGTTAGTATAAGGAATATATGAAACTATGACAAGTGATTTGATAAATACGGAAGATTGAAGACACAAACAACAAAATGTGAGACAATCTAAGGTAAGACAAACAAGAGGAAAAACGACTTGACAGATACAATGGACGTGGTAGAAGATGGAAACGAGGAAATCTAAAAGCAAGAGAAACCTTGCAATGGCACTGTTGAAGGCAAGGTAGCCAAAGGTCTTTCGCCAAAACGATGGCCAATGGCATAAAACAAAAAAAGGTTCAATACCTAGTTACAGAACTATTTCCTATATTTGAATTTCTTGATCAAATGCGCATGATTGCGCGTTATGATTTAGTTGATAACCGAGAGATAATTAGTGAAATTGTCATACTACTATTCAAAAGACAAATGTAAATTTGGGATATGTGTATACGTATGGGAAACGGTAGGACAAAACTTCTAGAAGAAATATTTCCAAAGAAACAAAACAAATTTTGGATAAGTGAATTAAATAAGGAAAATATTTAAGAATACATACAAATAACAGAAAAGGAGTTAGATATAATAATACATAAATTAAAACGTAAGAAAGGTCAGGATTTGATGAACTAACGCATGATATTATAAAGAATGTGTATGCGGAAATTAAACGGTGATTACATATGATCGTTAAGGTATGTGTGCGGAGCCAATAATTTCATGAACAATGGAAAATAGTAAGCCTAAAATTGTCATTAAAGCCAAATCGAAATAACCCTAATTGTGTAGACCGATTGCACTTCCTCCCACGCTCGGCAAAGTATATGACAAATGGTTCTACATGCGCTTGTATGAATTTATTGAAGAAAGCGAGCAACTTCAAGAGAGACAGGTATTCGCCATGGTAGGGGTACAGACATGGCCCATGGTAGATTATTGAAAGACATTGTAGAACGGAGAACTAATCATTACATTACCATATTTCTAGACATCGAAAGTGCATTCGATAAAGCAGACTGGGCCTTACTTCTACATACATTAAAAAAGAAAAACGTACCACAGTACTTGCAAGGGATAATTACATCATATTTAAAAGACGTATATGATACTCAAATTCTGAGGAGATAAGATTATAAGAGAGTTTTATTGTGGCTGCCCTGAGGGATCTGCTTCATGATGATGTGCTTTTTTTTTTTGGAATCTTCCAATAAATAAATGAACTTTATTGTCAAAAAAGCAGTTGCAAACTGCGTATAACCACGTGGGGGGGGGGGCAATAAACTAAATTACTCTCCGGAAACAAGCAAGGGACCATCCATCAATTCCAATCAAGGGCCCATGGGCAGTGGCGGATTTAATATTTACAAAAGAAATTATTTAATAAGTACGTACTGTTATCTATCAATTATTCAAAATATATTGTAGATATAAGTGCAGTAAAAATTCAAGATTAAAACAAAAGTATTAATGACATTCCCACCCAAGGAAAATTCGCCACTACCAGGAGTAAAACCCGGGTCAAGATGGGGCTCCAGAGATAATGTACACAACCATACCAAGGTTGCGTACAGTTAGAAATAAACTATTAAAAAACAAAAAGGAACAAAATCAACATGCATGAAAAAGGAATTTAATCAGTATCTAGAGTACTATAACAATGACGTGAAAAAGTGCAAGAGATATTAACATCACGTACTGTAATAGAAAAAATGATAGAGGTTGCCTAGCCTCAAGTTGGAGCGACAATTGTAAAATCAAAAAAATTAGGGGACCTTTGAAAATGAATAATAATTATTATTATTATAACAACTTACCTAACCCACTCGGCAAGTTTACGCTGGAATATTTAATTTACCCCTAAACAAAGGGAAGGTCGGGGTTCGGCCCATTTTATTGTCGTGAAATATGCATAAACCCTTCTTGAAGGAAACAACATTTATGAAATTTGGTTTAATTATTTATTAACACCCAAATACACTTCATAGTACTCTACAAACATTCCCCTCAAAATACAACACTTCCACACTTCCCTTTTGAAATATCCCCCAAAATATATAATCTTAACAGCTACACAAGTACACACAATACATTTTGCTCCATTGATCACTTCCTGAAAACTAAGCCAGTTCACTGAATGTTTGAATTAGTGATCATCTTATGAAGTCTGTTAGGATGCTGACACAATGTCCATTCGCATTGGAACCCTTATATTTTAATACAAACAATAATGAGAATTCTCTCAGCCATACAAAAGTCTTTGGTATATCACGTATACTTCAGGGTGTTTCACTGGTATTTTAATGATTCAAGCGATGTACCGTACCCGGCACTTCATACAATTACCTTGTCATATGAATTCGTGACCTCCAGCAACAAACCGCCGTGGATAACCCACGATGCGCGTAGTTGCCTTCATCGTCTAGTGCCCATTCAAGACGGCCCGAGTTATCGTCCTTCTTTCGTCAGCTGCTGCACTCGCCAGGCTGCTCTCAGCGTGGAATGTAAGATGTCTTCTCTACCAGTACCAAGCACAACTTGACGAAGAAATCCAGGCCTTCATGGCTGTCGTACAGTTCAGTTGCCCTTGACTGCGAAACCGAATTGTTCATTACTCACGTAACCAATAATTTTAATCGAAGTCAACAATATTCGCTCCGAACTAATTGAGAATCGGTATGATTACATCGAACTCATGTATGAACAGTTCGTAGCACGCCGGATAACACTCAGAAACATAATACTAACAATGATCAGACTGATGCTGATTTCTAGAATGATAGAATCATCTTCTGATAGAATCTGAAAGAATGAACTAATGACTTCTTAGGCTGATCGTCTGAATACTCGAACTGATAGAATCATACTCGAATGATATAATAAAATGTCTAATAGAATGATCGATCACTAGAATCTCATCTAGAATCATCTAACTGCCCTCTGACTGACGTGATGTGATATAAGATGCTATGATAGAATGATACCGGATCGTCTCCGCTCCTAGTTTAAATAATCATATTCTTNCTCCTCCTCCTCCTCCTCTGACGTAGGTGATTCTTTCTAGCCAATAACTTAACAATTTTCTACTCACATGACTCGCCTCTGATTGGTTTGACTTGTAATGACGTATTTTCAGTTCGGGCCAATAAAGACGTTTGTTAACACTAACACTTCTCCGCTCCGAACCCTGTTATTTGTCCATACATGCCACTTCCTTGACACTCCCCAGATCCGCAACCCACTTCTTTCTATAAGGCAATATTAATTTTGAAAGGAAAGTTCCATCCCCCTGCACTGTGACTGTAACACTTTATTTTAACGTGTCTGTTAAATTTTACTCACGCCTTCTTCCATTTCGAACCCCAAAACTTCTTCTGCGCGGTCGCGTCGCTTCCCCAGATCTGTCCGCTATCACTCATCTTGTATGGTATGACCACGTGTTGCCCGGCACAATGACTAGCCTTCGTTCTCCTTCGTCTCTTTTTACAATTAAAAACCCATGTCGATCCACAGCTCTGCTAATGGAAAACTCCTTCTGGTGAAGGGTTCTATGACCATCCCTCTTTTCGTTTCTTTTACAAACGCAACTTCTTCGTTCTTCTTCTTTTCACATGTAACCAACTATCAATTACTTATTTTTGACAAATATTGACCATTTTCTATCATCAACTTATTTTGAGACTGTCCCTATCGTTTTTCAGAATTACTAAAAACCTTTTAAGAAAAATACCCGCAGCTGCCCGCCATAAACTTTGGGTTCTGTCTCCGCGCTGGCCCAAGCGAGGGTCGTCCCTTCCTCTAAAACATATTGTTCAGCCACGGCCTTCCTTACAGCTCTGTGAACCTGGAACAACTTTTAGGGAACAACTGAAAAACTCATACCGAGGAATTTTGTACTCATTGATTACTAATTAATTCTATAAAATAAAATGTATTACTATTGTAAATAAAAAATTATTGGGGGTTGTTCCAGCTTCACTGTGAAGCTGGAACAACTTTCTTCAAATTCAAAAATTTTCAATATATTTTCGGTGCAAGTACTAAAAAACAACGTAAATACAGTTTCTAAAGAATTTTATTATTTAGAAAATAAAAAAACAAAAATATAAATAATTAAATGTATAGTATATCTGTCACTTTTACGAAGATGTAGAGAAAAAAGTATTTATTCAAATCCATATAGCACAAACATTAACACAGTAATAAACATTATAGTTCTTGTTTTTATTTATCATTATATAATCTTAAAACAAATCATATTTTAAACTAATTGTTATATTCATAATCATAAAAAAGTCATTTGTTCACCGCATTGCGTCTCGCTCAATATTCTTCACAGATAAAGGGTAAACACACATTTTCAAGTATTATAAACTATTTAACTACGCAAGAACTACAAGAATATGTTTATTAAACAACAATAAACCATTCAGTCAACACAGAACAATGTATAACAAATTTATAAATAATTCGGCGTATTGAATATCTATTATATTTACAATGATGTAGAGTAAAAAGTATTTATTCAAACCCGTATAGCACAAACATTAACACAAACTTTATAGTTTTTGTCTTTGTTTATCATTATATAATCTTTAAACAAATCTAATTTTAATCGTATTTTAATGGAAGAATTGATTTTGTTTTATCAATTTTTATACAAATAATCTAGTTGCAGTCTTTTACATTTATTTAGCTTTACGAGATACGTTTTTTTACTTAATTCCGTATGGAACAAGCAATAGTGCTTTAATAAACTGTATACTTTCTTATAAGCGATACGAATATATAATCTTTATATAAAACTTTTTTTATCTTGTTGTTTTGACTTAATAGATAAGAAAATTCATTTGTTTATCTCAATGTATTGTTAAACGATTAAAATGTTTGGCAAATCTATATCTTCAAACGTTAATAATTATTTAAAGATTTTGAATAGGCGTTATAATATGTTTATTAGATACAAGTTTACCCTACAATGAATAAGAATTTTTTTAAACATGATTTTTGCAATCTTTTACATTAACTTTGCTTTACGATAAACGTTTTTCTTCATCCCGTATAGAACATGCATTAATGTAATAATAAACTTTATAAATCCTTACAACTGATACCTTTATACAATCTTTAAATAATTCATATTTTTACATTGTTGTTGTAGCCTAATAAATAAGAAAAATCAAATGTTCATCGTAATGCATCACATTTAAAATTCTGTACTAATCATTAACTGAAACTTTTATAATTATTTAAACAATTTGAATAAAAAACAAATTGTAAAATATTAATTGATACATGTCTACCCTCGTTAAATAATATAGAATATTGTTTTAATAATTGTTAAACAAATAAACATATTGTAATTTCTCGCGTCAATTTAACCTAAGAAAAACATTTTTTACCCTCTATAGAACAAACAATAAGCTGTAATAAACTTTATAATTCTTGACATAATACATAAATTTAAAATTTTTAAATTAATCATGCTTTGATCTTTTTTGTAGCCTATAAAATTAGAAAAATCCTTTGTTCATCGTAATGCATTGTTGAACGTTTACATTTTTTTTACAAATGTGCATGAAAACGATTATAATTATTTAAACCATTTGAATAAGTTAGATATATTATAACAAGATGTCTAGATTTAAGTGAGTCTTCCAATAAATAAATAATGTTTTAAGAATTTTTAAACAATTAAACTTATTGCAATCTCACACATTAAATTAGATTTTTTATTTAACTTCTTGTGGAACAAGCATTAATGCAGTAATAAACTTGAAAATTCTTGATGAGAGATACTAATATATAATCTTAGAATGATTAAAGAATATTGTTGTAAGATGAATACAAGTTGAATGTTTCTGCGTACCGCGCGGTCAGTCCCGACCCTTTTCCGGCTTGTGCCTAAACCCACGCCTAACGCATCGATAAGGAAAAGATTAGCAGGAAAAACCCGGGGTTGAGATCGACTCTACCCAAATGAGGAATGCGATCTTCAGTACCTTAATCCCTTGACCCAGGGGGTTGATCTATGCACAAACCTTGTGTCTTTGTGGCATCTGGAATAGAGTTTTATGTGTATTCTGCATTTGGGGTGACTTTTGTGTTTTGTGCTTTTCAAAATGAAAGTTGGTCGAAAGATGGTAATTAATCAGGAAGTAATGTTGTCACTGTTATTGGAAAATGAAGATTCTATAATTGATTATATAGCCAAAAATCCGATTTGGAATGAAATATGTATTAAGTTAAATTTGAAGTTAAAAAACCCCATCAAAGTTACTACGTTATATGTGTACGCATGCAAATATTTCAACAACAAAAATGTTGACGAGTACAAAGAAACAGCGGGACCTGCGGTAAGAAAAAAAGCATTTTCTATACATTTATATTCAATAATATTTTTATTTAATAACAATTAATAATTATCGGTTTTGTAAATATTTATAGTTGAAAAGGCCACACGATGAACAATAAGACTCGGATATCAATAGTATCATTGCCCATAGTATGAATGTAGTGACAGCGGAACTACTGTATACGAAACCTGAATTTGATAGTTTAACTACAATTAAATTCTATAAAATTTCTAAAGGAAAATCTCCTTTAGGGAAGAAATTATGGAGAAAACCTGGAATTTGGGAGGATGATGTATCTCAAAAACTTTTTGAAACGACAAAATTACCATGTGGTTTTAAGTTCTCAAACAACTACAGTGTTGTTCATGAAGATGCAGGATACATTAAAAGTACGTATATAGCATTTATTTTAATGTTCAAATTCGTTGCAGAAATGAATTTTCATTACACAACTACAATTATTTCTTATAAATTTTATCACTCTAACGATTATAAGACAAACAAAATAAAACGTTTTACCAAACTGAAACAAATATTTTTGAACGAATATGTTACTAACGATAAAAGAACATTGGGTTTATTGTTTGGTTAACTTCATATGAACTTGACGAAACATTTTCAACAAAACTAAAATTATTTAACTTTTTATGAACAAAAATATACCAATCGCTTGTTACTACTGTTTTCTTTCTAACAATTTTATATAATTTGTTTTTCAAGGTGTTTTTGCTAACTTCAAATGATCTCGTTGAAACGCTTCGTAAAAACATGTTTCGTTCATTAATTTATTATTCAAACTTTTGCAACATTGCAGATAATTTATTTACATTCTATGTAATCTAGTTAGAGTCTTTTAACATAATTACACATATTAGATGATGGAACCCCGAAGAAACAGATTCATCTACATACTGCAGACAAGAAACCTAATACAATCTAAAAATTATACTACACTGAAAGAATCCAACTTAAAGCACATTAAACGCAGTGACTGACAAATCTCGCTTTGATACTCACCTGTTAGATTCATTTAATCCGGACACACATATACAAGAAATAGAAAATAAAAACTTGAACAGAATTTTCCTATTGTCAATCCACATATAGTAAGCAATAAACCAACACACACATTTTAAAGAAAACAGTATTATAATAACTATATTGATATGTGATGTTGAACGGGACCGAGATTCTAACTCGGGACCTTGAGCGTATAGCTACTCGCGCACTGGGACGTCAATGGATGGACGGACTGACTGGTTCGGAAATTCTGGAACCCTATGGGGTGAAGGGACTGTTCGCTCTCCAAGGCGAACACATTACACGCAGGATTAGAGGATTAGGATCCGCGTGTTACCTGCTCCCCCTTCAATTCTTATCACTCAACACAATCGAAGTGGCGAATGCTTGGTTCTTGCGAGTGACCGCAGTCATAACTCATAAACATTAACAGTTTCCCGGAAAGTTTTACAGCCCCCCCCCCCACTCCAAAAGATCTTCCTCTGGCAAGTGCGTACCGGCTCAGTGGGTTCATACTAATGCAAAGCAATGGAAAAAACTTTGGGAAATCCGGGACAGCGCTGCCGACAGTCCCAGTGCGCGCTCATGTGCTTACCAACTGCGCCACCCCGTTCGCCTCCCGACCCAGTCTACCAATAACATTCAACTTGCGAGACCCAAAGACCTCTGAGGTGGTCTCATAGAGACTACACTCCTCACATGAGGCGACTCCCTAGGCAGTACTTTGATTAGGGTCAGATGGTATTATCCAATTCTGGAGTTCACAAACACATAGAAACCTCTTAAATTGCGGTGAACCTCCCCGCCAGGTAACAGATTAATTATTATTAGCTTATTAATCTGTTTCCTGGCGTGGAGGTTCACCACAATTTAAGAGATTTCTGAGTGAATACAATAGAGTCGTAGCAAATTTCTTTTAAAGCATTCGAATTAGTTATATAAAAAATATTTTGAAATATTTTTACCAACTTGTAGTAAAGTGAGTAAAGCAAAAATCTGCTCAGCACAAATTTTTTACACTTTCGTAAAAAAACAGCCATTTTTTTAAATATGGGCATTGTAAATTCCCCTACATTTTTAATTAAGTCCAACACTTAATAAAATTTTCTTCCTAGGACATTGCGACTGCGGAAGAGTGCTAAAAATTAAAGTTCAACCCGATGGTCAAAATGTGACAATGAAATGTGATATAGAAGTGGGTCGATTAAGAAAATGCAGTAAGCATTGGCTAAGAGGTCCCACAAGAGGCCCAGGAGCTGACTAACAAAATAACTGAAGTCTATCGGACAGAAATAGCTGACGAAATGATAGAGTACGGAGAAATGGAACCTCCAACACTTTACAATAGTGGAGTTTTGCGCACTGCCAAAAAAGAATATTAGAGAAAACAATATATCGATCAAGATTCTCTGTTAGCAATATTGAAAATTTCAGAAAGCTCTTACGCTAATGAAATTATTCATTTTTCTACTGTGCCATTCACTGTAATTAATTGTACAGCGTACCAAATCAATATTTTGCAAAAATTAATGCGCAAGCAAATTCTGACTTTTTCGATTGACGCTTCTGGTGGTTTCGCAAAACGGATAACTTTTCCGAATAACACGAGTAGTGGAAATATTTTTATGTATCTTTTGGTAATAAACGTTTCGGGACAACAGTTCAGCGTGGCACAAATGCTAACGGAGCGTCACACTGCACTAAACATAAAAAACTTTATTATGACAATGAAATCATTAGGAATCAGAAATCCACGGGATATTGTCACGGATGTTTCTCGCGCTCTACTCAATGCTGTTGCTATGGAGTGTGCAAAATCGACAGATATCGAAGACTATGCCGATAAACTTTTTGATGACATTATGCCAGAATGTTATATACGCATTGATGTTGCACACTTTATAAAGATATTCTGCCGACTACTGAAGGAAGTGAAGCTTCTACGAATAAAACGGTTTACGTTGCATCGTTGGGACAGCTGATCATTGCACGTACAAAGGGAGCCGCTAAAATAATAATTCAACTAATTTTCACTGTTTGCTACAGTGAACAAGACGGTGAAATTAATAACTGTGGAAAGACATTATGTGAAAGACTATGAGAAGAATTAACATCACTTATTACAGGTATAATATGCAAAAATATACACATAAAATTACATTTTTCATGAATGAGAATAGTTCGTCCATGTATCCGACTTATTCAATTTGATGTATTTCTATATTTCACCTAATATTAACTTATAGTACATGCAGTTGAATTTTTGCTACACTTTGCTACACTGCCACATGTGTGTCACATCTTTTTCCATTAATAGTATATTACATAGAGGGAGGAAAGCTCGCGTTACATTCTGCGTGGGAAATTGTTTGTCCGAAAATGCGTAGCTTGCTCGAAAGATTTCTAATTTCACACCAGGTTTTATAGCGCGGCCTTTTGTTGTGTAACAATATTTTATTTTTTCTTACAATATATAAAATCTTAGCCGAATTTTATGTTTAAACTATTAAACAAAATACCGCAGTAAAACATGTTTGTTTAAAAAGCTGACGAAAATAATTCTTATAAACGTTATATAGGAGTATTTAATACATGATATTTATCTTTTATTTTAGAAGAAGATTATTAATTCATGGACGATACAGATGGTACAAATGCCGAAAATGAAATAAGCGACTTGTGCTCCAACTCATGGCATCAATGGGCAAGTGATATTGAAAGAGAAGTTTCATCATCTCTAAGAGAAGAAGCCGAATCTAGTAGAATCAATCCGTTTTATTTCCCTAAAATAGGAAAACTGCTACTCAAACATTTAGCAATTTTTCCTGTTTGGGGAAGTGTAAAAACGGATTGTTTTGGCTATGGGCGGATGCGAAAACGAGTTCAAAAGACTGAAGAATGATGTTTTCACAACTCTTCCTCTGAGTGTTGACATGCATTTGCAATTTTTCAGTGGACAAATTAAAATTAAAAATGCCATTTTAGATTATCTACAGTCGAAAAGCGGATGTCACTCACGAAGATGTCCATAGAGAAAAGACGTCCATGATTCAAACCAAAATAGTTGACAAGGTAGCCATAGAGTCAACGAGTTACTTTGCATGTGAAAATGGAGATAAACCATCAGGTGCACATATTTGTGCGATATGTCGAAAACAGGTCCACTCATTAGACCAGTGTTCCGTGCCATTAGACAATGAGGATGAGGGATACGGCGTGCGGAGAATTTGCTTCGATTGTGATGCAACGAGAACTACGCGATCATTAATTGCATCTCAGGAAATAGAGAATTGGAGAGGTCTTGCTAAAAAATCTAATCAAAGTAAGAGCTTGTATCTTGGAGGAAATAAAGGTCTCATCAAAGACTCATTAACTTGGAAAATTCATCGGAATCTTCCAGTGATAAAAAATGCAAATTGTTTCTCTTTATGCGGTCACGTGGTCAATGGAGAAACAATTTCATTATCTAACACCTGCGCATTCTACAGTTTTTTTGCAAGCCTTGTTTGTGCACGCAAATGACAACAATACATTCCGGAAACAGGTAAGTTTTTGAACCGTCTAACTTTTTACATTTACGGGTATTATTATTTTTTTATTGAATGATTTCTATTGTGTGCAGGTTCAAAGTCTCGCAAAAGACGTGCTCTCTTTTCGAATGATAGAAGAAGCATGCCAACGTGGTATAACTTGAACTACTTACCGAATTAGGACAGAACTTTTGTTTCATTTTGGCGATAAGCAAAAAATTCCGAGTTCTAACGTTGTCCGACTTGTATGTAACACTGACGTGGGGTTTCTGGCAGAAAGGTTAATGAAATTGACACCATCAATGCTAGAAATTAAAACCTGTTCAGAAGGATGTACAAAAACAGAAGTTATGGGGCACATGCAAGATGATGAAAGATTATTCCAACAAGATAAAACGCACGGAATTTTTGCACCATCGGATACAAATAGTTCTTGCTGTGTTAAAGAATGCAATGGAAAAACGAAATCAAAAACTGCTGAATACGGTACATATTGTTTTAAATATTCAAAATACTTATAAACAAATGCGTGTGTGTATAATTTTGTAACAGAATTGACCAAATTATTAGTAATTTGTATGATTTTTCCCCTTGTATAAGGTTCCCTCCTTGTATTGGAGCCATACAAATATGTTAGTGAAACAGAAAAAGGATACACACAAATGAAACTGAAGGAATGTCCGGAATTTATCACAAATCCAACTAATGGTAAATTTTATTCTCTATTTGAAATCACCGCTTATGAGGGCCCAATAGAACTGATGGAAAAGACAACCCATATTGGACATTACAAGGCTCTGTGTAAACGGATGAACCGCTGGATTCAATATGATGATTTAAAGGGCACAATAGCCAAAGTACCAAATTCTAAAACGTTTGTAACAGCACTTTTATTATATTATTTGCAATAGTAATTACAAAGAATCAAATAATATTACATAATCAAAGAATTTTTAAAATATTCTATTTTTGATTATAGTTTGAATTTCTAGGACTAGGAATTATATCTTCCATGTTCTGAAATGATTCAGGATACAAAATTTTCTTCCATCATTAATAACAAAATGCGGTAAGCAAATGCATTTTCTTATTTATTACGAGAACAAAATAACTCTGATTTCTTGTTATTTAGAGTTTATATTTTGGTAAAAATTGATCAAAATTTTGGAACTTATTACTGCCGGGATACTTAAGCTGCATTTGTTTAAATGCGCATAAACATTCTGTGAAACTATTTAAAAAGTTTAAATTGTTATCATTGATAAAAATATGTTCTTAATATTTCTCCACAAACAAAATTAAGAACATTAAAAGCAGAAGAAAATTCAAGTTAAATAAAATGTTGAAATAATTATAAATCTTTGTGCAATAAACATTTGTATATATTTTTTGAATATTAGGTATTCAATGTAACAAAATGAGATATATTATCCAAAAACCGTACATATTACCTTTGTATGATACTTAATTAAAAATTCATTAAGTTTATTACTGTGTTAATGTTTGTGCTATACGGGTTTGAATAAATACTTTTTACTCTACATCATTGTAAATATAATAGATATTCAATACGCCGAATTATTTATAAATTTGTTGTACATTGTTCTGTGTTGACTGAATGGTTTATTGTTGTTTAATAAACATATTCTTGTAGTTCTTGCGTAGTTAAATAGTTTATAATAATTGAAAATGTGTGTTTGTCCTTTATCTGTGAAGAATATTGAGCGAGACGCAATTCGGTGAACAAATGACTTTTTTATGATTATGAATATAACAATTAGATTAAAATATGATTTGTTTTAAGATTATATAATGATAAATAAAAACAAGAACTGTAATGTTTATTACTGTGTTAATGTTTGTGCTATATGGATTTGAATAAATACTTTTTTCTCTACATCTTCGTAAAAGTGACATATACTATACGTTTAATTATTATTATTTTTTTTTATAAATAATAAAATTCTTTAGAAACTGTATTTACGTTGTTTTTTAGTAGTTTCCTTTTTGTTATGCCAGCTTCGTATGGCTATGCTTGTTGCTCTTTTTTTTTGTAGACATTAGCAATTATTTGTTATTATCAATAGTAATGAATTTTATTTTTCAATAAAAATTAGTAATAAATGTTTACTAACAAATGCACCGAAAAATATTGAAAACTTTTGATTGTGAAGAAAGTTTATTTACAAATTTTTATTTACAATAGTAATAAATTTTATTTTATAGTAATTAATTAGTAATAAATGAGTACAAAATTCCTCCGTATGAGTTTTTCGGTTGTTCCCTAAAGGTTGTTCCAGCTTCACAGAGCTCTTCTTACCTCCAAGCGCAACCCCAAAAAAGGACACGCCCGTATCCGGTGAAGTGCAATTATTAACAAGTGTTTTGTTTTCGTTAGATTTATATTAGATTTCTTTCATTAATTATAAAAAATTAATAAACAATTATTTATTACAGTGCATCACCCGAAGTCATGTTAAAAACAATATTTATTAGGAAATTGAAACTCTCATTAACTTCTTTTATTAAAATCTGTAAATTCTTTCACATTATAGAAATATTTTTCTATATAATGTGCTATTGCAATAACACATTAAAAAGCTTTTAACCGCTGATTTAAAGACATTCAATTTATTTAGATCTTTTACAGTTTTGGGAAGGGAATTATACAAAATTATTCCTGAATGATAAGGGCCTCTTTGGCAAAGAGTTGTTGAAACGCCAGGACGATGATTATTTGCCTTATTGCGAGTGTTGTGTTCGTGAACTAAACTATTTCTTCTAAAGCAGGGGTGGGATTTTAATAGTTCTGTCTGAACAAACACGACTTCTTCATAAAAGTATATGCAAGGGAGAGGGAGAACATTGAATTCTCTAAATAAAGGTTTACATGAATTTCGGGGGTGAGATTTACATATAATCCGAACAACTCTCTTTTGAATTCTAAAAGTTTGAGTGCTCTGAGTGGATTGGTTCCAGAAGATAATGCCGTATCGTAAATGAGAATATACATTTGCAAAATACACGAAGCGAGAAACGTGTTGACTAACAATGTTGCCTACAATTCGGAATGCATAGCATATTATGCTTAGTATAGAATTCAAATTATCAATATGGCAATTCCATTTGAGGTTGTCCTGAATATGAAGCCCTAAAACTTTTGTCATCTTGACTGATTTTATTTGGTTTCCGTTTAGCGAAAGGGATGTTGGAAGAATAGATTTCGTTACACTATTGCGAAATGACATGGATACTGTTTTATCAATATTAACGATGAGACGATTTGAATGAAACCGAGACGAGAGGTTAGATCAGTGTTTTCCAAGTGGGGCCCACGCCCCACAACGGGGGCAATTCGAAATTGGCACGCTGAAGTTAACCGTGTGGCTACTCTCAGTCACTACTCGAGCTGGATAAACGTCCAGTATAAGTAATTTCCGTCCGCTATCTTAGTAGCCGCGATTTCATTGCTAGACGTTCGAGTTGAACTACTGGTTATACTGGGTCGGCACTAAGCATTTTGCACTAATTGTTCTGAATGGCGCGAAATACTTATTGCCGGGATCTCAGTTTCTGCAGTGTTTCGCAGTAACGCTCAGCATTCACCTTTGATGTTAATTAAGAAAAGGGGTCCGTTAAATTTTTGTAAAAGTCGCGTCATATTAAAAATATATACATTTTATAAATGTAAGTGATATATAAATAGTATGTAAATTCAATTGGTAATTTTTAGTCTACGTTTATTCCAGTTCATATATTTTTTAAAGTTTTTAATTGATCTTATATTTCTTTGTTTCAGTCCATAGTGAAATGAGTGATGCAAGCAAGAAAAAAATTCGTCAGTATTCGGAGAAATATTTAAAATTTGGTTTCATCCCCGCTGTACACAATGAACATTCACCTTTTGGCTTTTATGCCAACAGTGCTTGACCAATGAATCAATGAAATGAGGTCGTCTTGAGGTACATTTGAAGGCGAAACATAATGCTCATATTAATTAAGATTTGAATTACTTTCCAACTTTAAAGAAAAAGAATTTAAAAAAGGGTGACATTAAAGTCTCTATTTACTGCTCCATCTACCATCAATCGTACTCTTGGGGTTAGTTATCAAATTTCATTACTCATCGTTAAATCGGGGAAAAGCTATACAGTAGGGGAGAATTTAATCAATATCAGCATTTCTTAAAACGGTTCTGGAAAAAGATGACAAAGACGTTTGAGCACGAAAATTCTCGTTGCAAATAGATGAATCTACTTTGAGAGACAGTGAAGCCGTACTTGTAACTTACTTAAGATATATTTATAAAGGTGATTTGTTGTTTGCTGAAGAAAAGTTAATATAAATCATCAGAGAGTACCATTACCTCCAAAGATACATATATATAAAGCTAAAAAATTACTTAGATGTCAATAATATACCAATGAAAAATATAACATATTGTGCTGCAGATAGTATTCCTAATATGATGGGGAAGAAAAATGATTGTTTACGATTGTTTAAATTTAATAAAAGATGAGAATTCAGAAATACTTCTTGTGCATTGTGTTATTCACAGGGAAAACATGATGGCTAAAAACATATCACCTGTTATAAATGAAGTACTAAATTTAGTACTAAAAGTACTAAAGCGTATTAATGTTATTAAAGCTAACAACTGTGAACGTGTCTTCGAGTTATTTTGTAAAGAACAAAATGAAGACCATGTGAAACTTATACTTCACACTGAAGTAAGATGGCTCTTGAAAGGAAACTGCTTGAAAAGATTTATGGAACTACTTGATACTCCAAGTGATTTTCTAAGCGATAAACCTGAAATGAAAAATCTGTTAACGGTCGAGGGTAAGGAATTTGTTAGTTGTTTAGCCGATGTCTTTAAAAAATTAAATATATTAAATAAACAACATCAAGGAACAAATAAAACTGTTGTCAATGCAAAATCGAAGATATTTCGTTTCATTACCTTTATTGAATTACGTGACATATATTTACAACAAAAATTTTGAAAAGTTTCATTGGCTCCAAAAATGTGAAGTGAGTGATGCCTGTATAACTGCTATTCTCGATCATCTGAAAATTATATCGGCTGATTTAAAAGAAAGATTTTCTGATTAGAAATAAATTGATTTCCCGACTTGGATGATTCAGTCAATGTTAGTGGATTTGTCTGATATTTCTAATATGCTGTATCAAGAAGAACTCGAATGCAAAATGATGAGTCAATTAAAACTTTATTTAAAATACAAGGAGCGATGTCATGACTTTGTGAGGAGGCCGAAATCAAATATCCAAATGCAACAAAATGTCAAGAGAAGTATGTTTACAGTTTCCATCTTCATATTTAGCTGAATGCGGATTTAGTGCCATAAATGATTTGCTGCTTTCAAAGAAGAAATCGGCTGGATATGACAAAGCAGGAAGACTTGAGACTGAAGTTAACTGAATTGGAACGTGACGAAGATCGCTTCACTCCAAGCATTAAGCGCAAAAATCTCACTAAATTTAAATAATAAATAATTACTAATAATTAAAATAGTATAGAAAAATATTTCATTAAAATTATTTTGTACTTAAATTTCAGTTTTCTATTATGTTTTGAAAATTTACTTACTGTGTTACTTGCTCAATAATTTCCTAGGGATTTCTTCCTAAAACGTATCATTATAGTTTCTTTAGTGAACATTTCAATTTTTCAATATTAAAAATTATNGGGGGGGGGCATGAGAATTTTAGTAAGGCTTATGTGGGGCGTAGCACAAAAAAGGTTGGGAAATACTGGGTTAGATAGAGTTTTTTGTGCATTGACATGTTTACATAATAATCATCAGGAAAGAGAACCACTTTTCAATCGGACGTGGTGGATAACATATCATTATCAACAAAAGGAGGACAGGGTCTAAAATTGAACCTTGCGGAACTCCACAAGTTATTGGCTTTATTTCTGAAAGGTGATATTGACATATTTGATTTTCAACATGGGAAATTTCAACTTTGTGATGCCTATCTTTCAAGTAGGAAGTTAGCCATTTATGCGTCAATTTACGAATGCCGTATGAGTGCAGTTTTGAGAGAAGAATTTCGTGATCGATTACATCGAATGCTTTCAAAACATCAAGAAAAATACCTTGTGGATTATCTCCGGTCTAGAGAATTTGTTATATCATTTAGAAAAGAAAATATGGCGCTGTTAGTTGAAAAGGATTTCCTGGAATGTTGCTGATCGTTTGAAGTCAAAAAATCTCGCATAGAAGAGTTTTTCCAGGATTTTTGAGAAAGTTGACAATAGTGATATGGGTTGATAGTTTCCAACATCTCGTTTATTTCCTTTCTTAAATATAGAACAAATAATACAAAAGTATGGGTTACGACTATCGGTGGCAAAAACAAAAGTCATGTGGTTTGGTAGCATCAAAGAGATTAGGAGAAACCCCCAATTGAAGAAAAATTGGCAAAAGATTGAAATAGTTAGGAAACATCGCTTTCTTGGTTTAGTTTTAGATGACCGCTTGTTATTCACTGAACACTTAGAATATACAATAGACAAGGCCAAAAAGGTATATGGTCTTTTAATAGTAGGTGTAACGTCGGCGCTAGGACATGCCATCAACTTGCGAAATATTAATAGCTCTTTGTATTTCCCAAGCCGGATGCTGTTAAGAAGAATACAATAAGTGGTCGGTCCGCGCTAAGATGGACGTGCGACGAGTTTTCCGTGTGGAGGTATTGTTCGAATAAACACCTTTCATCTTAAGAAAAGTATGTACCAGTGTATTCGAAGAATGCAGTCGGCGACGTTGACTCACGGGGGTTCAGGTGTACCGAAATTAAAGACGAATTCCACGAAGAAATGAAAGAAGAACGAAAAGGGTGTTTGCGAAGAACCTAGGTGACGCGCATGACGATTCGTCCTCTACGGCGCGTCCTCTGCATTCCTAGAAGCAACAGAAGTGTCTGCACGGTGGTGGCGAAGGCGTGGTTATTCGCCGATCACGTGACGTCTGGTACAGTATATATTGAGAGGAGTGACGCTTCTCGATGATTCTTTACAAAGGAACGTAGAGATCCGTCAGCATGGACAAGTGACTGAACCAAGTTTTGGTCGTGGAGACCAGATGTTTGTTAAAGGCTGTTGCGGTAGACTTAATGAACTCATTACTAGGTACGAGGGTCGTAACTAGTATCAGTTAGTTGTTGGGGGAAAACAACTTATCTTTTCAAAAGAACCGATAACCTGAGGGTTGTTTAAAATTTAGTTGTCTTCAACTATATTTTACAAAGTACAAACAATGCTCTCTTACAGCATTATTTGTCTAATAAACAATTATTAGATGTATTGATGATTTTGGGAGTTTGTGTCTGTAAACAATTCAGATTTCATGTAATTTGTAATAAATCATTATTTATTATTATTACACGTGAGTTTGGTTGCTCGGGAAACCGAGCTGGTGGCACCGAAAAAAACTACTATAGGGATTTTGGTATGTATATTGTGAGATTTGAATAATTTACGGATTAATTATGAAATTTAAAAGAAAGAGCATAGAAGTTTAAAAGGAAAAGTTCGTTGGAGGTCGGCGAAGGACCGTGGGCGCGGTACGAGGCCGGTGACCCATGCGTCGGCGTTTCTTTCACGTCGAATAAAAATTTATGATGGTTTAGAAATCGCAGGCTGGCGAGGGGATGAGGGAAAAGAAATACCCTCCGTAACAAACCACAGATGTGCAGAAACTAGCAACATGTACGAACTTGCTAGAAAAATCGTTAAAAGCCACAGCGTCGTTGAGAACGTTCCAGAAATCAGTTGAAGATTTTTTAAAAGGTTCCAATGAGAGTCAGGGCGTGAGAGGGGGAAATCATTTCGGCATTGGGGGTTGTCAGTCACGTGACATTCAAAATTTTGAAGATTTTCGGGAGAAAGAAGGGATAGAGCCCATTTAAGGCAGAACACTCAAAATTTCGCTCTCATACCAGATTTTACTCAGACGTAAAGAATTATTTGCTCAGATGTGTGTAGCTCAGACGTAAAGATTTTTCGGCAGCTCAGACGTAAAGATTTTCGTCAGCTCAGATGTGTTTAGCTCAGACGGATAGAATTTTTGCTCAGATGTGTTTATCTCAGCCGAATAGAATTTTTATTCACAGAGACTTTTTTTTGGCAGCGCTGAGACGTTGCTCAGATCGCGCTAATTTGTCGCAGATCACATGTTTCTCCGTCGCAGCGATTAGATGCTGACGCGAATCATATAGAATTTTTGTTGGCAGTGCTCAGATCGATTTTTTTTATCGGAGTTGAGATACAAGTTTCGTCAGCATTGAGATAAGTTTGTCGGAACGCTTTGCGGGTGAGAACTAGACATTGCGATAAAACGCGGAAGCTGGTTGGCGCTGCTCGCAAATAATCCACGGGGGAGCCGTGCTGACATCCGTGAGGGACCCTCCTCCTCTGCATTCCAACAGTCAGGCATCTTGTACAGGTATTCTGCGATCGTTGGCGAATGTGAAAGCCATCATCGCAGTGCGCTTGCGAGTCAGTATGTGTTTGATAGTGGCTACCAGTATGAGCGAGAACATTAAACTGAATGAGTGCTTTGATTAAACTCAGTCGCTCGGAGAGGTAGGCCAATAGAATCAGTGAAATATTGGGACTCAGAAGAAGTTCAATTAAACAGTAAATATTAGCGTTAATTAGGAGTAGAATCAGTGCGTAACTTTGTTGCAAGAAATAAATGTGTAATTGTAGTGTTAAAAATTGAATAGAATTAAAAACAGTGAAGGTTTATTTGATGATGATGATAAATGATGACAATCTTAACAGTTAGTAAATGTAAAATGATAAAGCCAGTGATTATTATTTGTGTTTTTGGTGGGAATGTGGCCCCTCTGGTCGATATATGATTAATGTTTATTTGTGTCTTTTGGGGGAATTTCTGTTTGTGTAGTGATAATGTCATTTTTGCTTTAAAGTGACTGTGAAATGACAAAGATTTGTATTTGTGTCTTTTGGGGGAAAGTTATTTAATCAAGGGATATTTTAGCAATTAAAATAGCTTTATTAATGGATTTATTTGTCTTGCGTTTTCCTTAAGTGGAACCATTGCATGGTCCTTTTCCTTCGGATAGAAATCGTACCCCTTTTAAATATTGTGGAACCCTGAGAGGAGCTAGCCGAGGCATTTACCTGTTAAATTCATCATTTTCATTATTATTAATATTTCAACCACGTTCTGCCACAATATGGATCCCGCTTCTACCAAAAAATAATAACAACACATCAGGGTTTGAGGTGTGATGTTAAAGTAGGTTCAACAATGTTTAATATTGATCAACGAGATATTATTAAATTATATAAGGGGGCTATACACCAGATTTTATCATATAGAAGCATGACCAGGGGACATAGAGTTGTTTACCAAGTGATAGAAAAGAAACTACAGAAATTCAAATATTATGCCTACTTCGAATGGGAGGAGCATGTAAAACAGTATCTTCTGAAGCACTGGACGTTCTCAATGGAATAATACCTTTCGTTTTATTTGTCACAAAAAAGTACCGCAAATTAAAGGACATAGAAGGGGGAGTTACCATAAATAGAGAATACATAGATAAAGATGACAAGGGATCCCAAAAATTATTGACAAGAAATTTGGTAGAAGGTTGGCAAGTACGTTGTAACAACTCAAAGAAAGGGAGAGAAACATATGGCTTTATTAAGGATGTAGATTTTGTTTATAAACGAAGGAAGTGGTTAAATTAAATCCATACTTGATAGAATTCCTTACAGGCCATGGAAATTTCAATGAGTATTTGGTTAAAAGAGGACTACGGGATGAAGTTACGTGTGTGTATGGTAAAGAGGCAGGAAAAACAGATCTACCGTGGAATTGCTCACTTTATGGTGAAGAACGAGCACGGTATACAATGAGAATGAAGCGAATGGGGAAATTCAAAATAGAACACAGATAGAGGGATTTAGAGAATTTGTTAGTGAAATTGGAGAAATACGAGATATTATGAAGAAAGAAATGGAGCAAGAAAGAAGATAGAGAAAAGAGATAAGATTAGGGACAGGAATACATTGAATATCGATAAGATGTGAAGATAAGATAATGAAGACTAGCCATTGTTGAAAAGAGCCTTGCTATGACTATGTAAATAGGCAAGGTGGTAAAGACCAAGACCAAATAAATGGAAAAGTATACGTAAAACCTTTAGCTCATGGAAAGAAATGATGGGAAGAAATTTAATAATTAATTTTGTACTCTGGTACAGTAACATTTATTAGATTTTTTCAAAACTAGTGAAAAAAATATAAGCAGTCTTCAATTTGCAAATTCTGTCGTGTGATATTTGGAGGTGGTTAGCTATTTCAAATCATAAATAAATCCCCATCCTGGCCCGGTTTTCCTTCAGGTAGACGCTCATTTTTTATACACACTCGCTAGTTTCTTGCCTAGGGGCGGTATATATTGAAATAATAATAATTTAGCGTTATTTAATAGTTACGATTTATAAACATACTCTCCGAATAATTTATAGTTTGATGATAACACGTACCTCTGAAACAACTTTTTGGTGTTTATTGAACACAAATTTGTTGGTATTGTATTATGTATGTATATCGATCAGGCCTGACCTGTAGTGTACCAGTAAGGCTCAGTTATTGATTTGATTTTACTCACTAGACTCGTCTAATTTTTACCGAGCTCGGAGAAACATCGTCCAGATATGACCTAGACCACTGTATCCGAACATTACAACTGCGGTTGTTAGTCGCAGAGCACTCGCGCTCTCCATACATTCCAGCTAATTAAACTGGGACATGGATACAAAGAGCTACAAATTTTATCTTGCCCCGCCCGGGTATCGAAACCGGGATGACTTGGTGACAAGCAATCACGCTGACACCGTGGTCACGACGGGGACTGGTATGGTATTATAACACGTACCGTATAACATTTTTATTCTTAGGAGTGTGTTGAAATATTAAATCCGCCTTTGTCCTTCGGGCCTTTGGTGAGAATTGATGGGGCCTTTGCTTGCTTCCAGAGAATAAGTTAGTTTATTGTCCTCTACGTGGTTTGATTGGGAATCAAAAAAGGGGGGGGGAATTGTCAAGTAATTTTGAATAAGGGAACATTTATTATTATTATTATTTATAATATTCACTTAATTGCTCAAATGTTTTATTATAAAAACATATTGGAAAATTAATATTGCTATATTTTATTAAAATATCAGTGTATATAATATCGATATATTGAAGTAATTGTTTGATTTTCTGCTATTATACAATCGGTTTACATGTTTTAACTATCAGCTGATGCAGAGAAACATGAATTTTCAAGTCAAATTCAGTATTTAGGAAGGGGCAGTGACAAAACGTTTTCCAGTCGGGACCCCCGCAAAAATATTTTACCGGGTCCCAGGCTATTGACAAGAAATATGACCATTCTTCTTCGTCTCAGCGTGACTGTCTGTCTCGGACGCTGGCGATCAACATGG
>NNCF01128340.1:173055-228002 GCA_002313205.1 Laupala kohalensis | reverse complement strand
GAAAGAAGAAGAAGGAGGAGAAGAAGAAGAAAGAGAAGAAGGGGAAAATGAAAGATACCCTAGCTCTAATAGCGTCGGGATCGAAAGGAACAAGAGGTGACCAAGAAAGGACAGGAAAGAGAAAGAAAGGAGCCCGGCACATGCAAGTGGAAGCAATGCCAGACCCATCTCGGGGCCCCGTGTTCGCCAAACACGCACTTACCAGACGTAAGCCCCCTGGGGGGAGGAAAAGAAGAAGAAATAGGGAAAAGAGAAGAAGGGGAAAATGAAAGATACCCTAGCCCCAATAGCGTCGGGATCGAAAAGAACAAGAGGCGACCAAGGGAGGTCAGTATAGATAAAGGAAGGAGCATGGCACAAGTAAGTGGAAGCAATGCCAGACTCGGCTCGGGGCCCCGTGTTCGCCAAACACGTACTTACCAGATGTAAGCCCCCTGGGGGGACATTTTTAACAGCTTACCTGATTATATTAAAACAATTAATGTAATAAAGGTTTCCAAAATCAATCAAGGAGTTCTTACAGAATCTGGAAAATGTTTACCTGTTTTATTATTCAATGGAGTAACAAATATTCTTGGAAATATCTATTTACTAAGCATTTGTTCATGTTATATATCTTGTATATTTAGTCCAGGATTAGAAATAGGATTAAAACAACTGCACTTATTGCAATATTTTATATTTTCAAGTAGTTGTCCATTTTTTGTTCTTGGTTATAAGAATAATTTCTCAAATTTGAAGTGGAATTATGATAATTATCAGTTTATTGCTCGATTATGACTATCAGTTTATGTTATTAAAGTAATTCATTTGTTTATGACAGAGCTACTTGTAGAACAAGAGAGAAAAACTCTTTGGTCAGTCAGACACTATCCGTGTGTACTCAGGTAACTTTTTGGAAAATAGCACTTTTCATCACAAATAGGATTAATCCTCGCGATATAAATGAACCCAAGGAAGATGTAAAATTAGTTAATTTAAGTGGGTATTTTATTGAAAAAAGATGTAATTATTATATTATTTAATGGTATTTGATAGTTTCCTGGGCAACTGGAACACATAAAATACTACCACTACCACATAAGTTCACAATCAGCCCCCATGCACACCAAGGGAAGGGAATGACAAGTAAAAATTAAGTTACATGTACCAGTGACAAATGCTATGATTATGATGTCACTGAGATAGCGGTACTTCTAGTTTAAGTCTAAATTCAGTACTTATGGCAATAAGACAGTGGCATAACAAGCATCATGTACACCCTGACATTGTCTGGGAGTCCCTAGTCTTATGGACCCCCTACCTCAGGACGTAATAGGGAGCCTTCTTCGTGGTTTTTATCGTTCATGAAGAAAAATATATCAATCAAAAAAAGAAAATTTGATTATTAAAAAAACATTATTTTAAAAACATTATCTAGTCATAATTAATCAACAAACTTTTCTCATAAGCTCAATTTTTACTAATTAATAATTTTACACTATCTGTCATTTTTTCAGATATGTGTATAGTTGTCATGCTATTTTAATTACACCAGTTACAGTTGCGACTTAAGAACTTTCATTCTCTAAACTGAAGCTCATCAAAAATTACTTGAGAAATTCCTTGAATCAAGGCAGTTTAAATGGTTTAAATATTTTGTCNATTTTAATTACACCAGTTACAGTTGCGACTTAAGAACTTTCATTCTCTAAACTGAAGCTCATCAAAAATTACTTGAGAAATTCCTTGAATCAAGGCAGTTTAAATGGTTTAAATATTTTGTCCATCAAACATGAGGTTACACATGATTGAAGTAGCTGATTACATCGGTTAGTTAAAACATGAGCTAAGATGAAAGAACATCGTATGAAAATATAAATGTATCATTGCATTTTTTGTATAATTAATGCATTTAATTATACAAAAGTGGCAGATCTATAAGGAGAGCTATGGGGGCTAATGTTCTACCACCGTCGTTATGTTTCAGTTCGGATCACATACAGTACCCTTTAAGGTGTCGAACCTATAGTTTTCGAGATTCTCACATGAAAAATCATATTCCTGATGCAGTTATACCCTAGGTGAAACCATATAGGGTGTATGATGCTCCTAAAGGTGGGGTTAAGAATGGTGTGATATAAAAAAATAATTAAAACAACAGATATTAGTGTCGATCGTCCATAGTTTTCGGGGTTGCTGAGATGAGTTAAAATACTCCCGATGCCGTTTAATATCACGATCTGATCATATAAGTAAAATACTTCTAGGAGAGAAGTTGGAAGGGGATGAAGTGTATAAAATAATAATTCAAAACGACAAATATGAGGGTCGAATCAACAGTTTTCTGGGTTGCTGACACGAATAGGATTTTTTTAGTTCGAAACGTCGGGGCGTCATTTAGCTAGTTATATATAAAATTTATCATTTGAATTTAAATTGTAGGATACAGTTGCAATTGTATATGGGTGGAATACACCACCAACCTCCGGCACCACGTTGACCCTTCACAAGAATGCTGCAAGAATGTAACGTTTTTGTTTCACATAGATGTAAATTATTAGCGCAGCCTGCATAACGTACGCTTGCGTATATAGGCAAGACACACTTTAAAAAGAAAGGTCTCACCAAACTTTGTATTTTGATTCTGCGAGTTGGTAACACGAGGTTATGGGTCCATTGCAGTCAACTGTCAGTGGCAAGTTCATGGCGGGAGAGGGGTTAAATGAAACGTGCGTGTGCTTGCCTGTGAATAAGGAGAAATAAAGAAATATATTGTAACATTTTAATGATTGTGTTTCACCATGAGTTCTACGCAAATGTCATGCTCGTGTCCAGTTTGTTTTAAAGAATTTTCTGATAAAGATATTGAAGATCACGTAAATAAGTGCCTTTTTCTCAACTCGGAGAAGGAAGGATCATCTGGAAAAAGACTTTCTGATCAGAACTCCAGCCCGCGAATCAAAAGATCCAAAGTGCCTAGCACACAGTCCAGTTCAAGCTACATTGATCCGGATCTGGTAACATTTTGGTTTAACCGACTGTGATGATAAATTGATTCACCTAATGTAAAATATATTATTATTTTTTTTACCAGCACAATGAGAGTACGGATGTGGAAAGAGTTACCGAAGTTCCTTTAGTGACAGACACTAATATACCATTGGCAGAAAGGATGCGTCCAAAGGATTTATCAAATTTTATTGGTCAAGAACACATTCTGGGTCCTTCAAAAGCTTTAAGGAATTTGTTGGAAAAGGATAATGTACCCAACATGATCCTTTGGGGACCACCTGGATGTGGAAAAGTTAGTTTATTTTTTAAGTTACCTTTTTGTTTCCCACCTTGATTGCACTTATTGTTTTGGTATTTTCTGTAGACTTCTTTAGCTCACATAATTGCGAATCAGTGTAAGAGTAATAGTAATAAATACCGATTTGCCAAATTGTCTGCTACGATGGATGGAATTGATAAAGTAAAAGAGATTGTGAAAATTGCCAGAAATGAATTGTCTTCATTCAAGAGGCAAACCCTTTTATTTGTTGATGAGATCCATCGCTTCAACAAGTTACAACAAGTAAATCTCATTAATTTCTTTATATTGTAATCCTGTGGAAAGTGCATCTTTTTCTTACAATGCATCTTTTTCTACTTTCAGGATGTTTTCCTTCCTCATGTGGAAAGTGGTGTAATTACATTGATAGGTGCTACTACTGAGAATCCTTCATTTAGCCTTAACAATGCTCTGTTAAGCCGGTGCTGTGTGTATGTAATGAAAAAGCTACTTACTGAAGACATAGTAAATATTGTTGAACGTGCCTTAAAAATGGTTGGGATTGCCGTAACAAGACCTGGAGTCAAAGAACAGCATGTGAATCCTGTTCCATGGTTAGCTTATTAAAACTACCAATTATTTTGGCTGGTTTTTTATTGTAATATGTGTTATTTCTTCTTGTTGTTGCCCAACTTCTCAGTTTAAAAAATTTTAATTGTTATTTAGAGCTGAACTAATTTAGATAGAGGAGAATTTTGTTCATAATCTCTTATAAAACCTCATGGTGTCTTTTACATATTTTTGGGTAGTCGGAACATGACATGATGAACATGCTGATTCGTCGATGGAACATATTATCACATAATGCTGCAAAATACTGGAATATTTACATACAGCATGTTAACGTCATCAAACTTTGGAACTAGACAGGACTCCAATCCCTCTACCATCTTATAGATGTTTTGCAGTAGTCTGGGAGTTTCATTCCACAGGGAAAGAGAGTTTGTTATGAACTGTATGATCCACCCTTTGTCTGTGTGAGAATAGTGATTTCTGCCTACTCACATTTATTAGTAGATATCGAAGATCTACCTAGAGAATGAAAGTAGTTGTCTAGAGTTAAATCTTCATAAAAACAAAGAAATGTGTGTAGATGATGGATAGTCTAAGCATCATGAAATAGTAGAGCATCTTACTGAGGTTGACTCCTTTCTGTACTTAGACATCATGATCACAAAACTGAGGGAGCTCTGGAAGATGTAATGGAACATAAACAAGGCAAATGGTGCATTTAAGGGCCTGAGGACCTTATGATGGGACAATTCCATTTCAAGAAGAACAAAAATGCAAATATTTAATTAATGTTAAAGCCATCCAACATGTCTACTAACACTTCTGAAAGTCTTTGCAAATTTTTGCCTTAGCAAAATCCTCCATATATACAGACCTATGAAAATAAGAAACACAAATAAGTGGGAATTATTGGAATGGGAATATATTGCAATAAAGATCAAAAAAGAAAATGGTGGTGGATTGGGCACACACACTGGAAACATTGTGCTTTGGAAAAGAAAAACCCACAGGGTTTTAGAAGCGGAGGGATGCCTGGGAAAACAGGAGATAAGAACCATTCTGAACGAAGTGCAGAGAAGTATGTAAAATATAGAACGCAGTTTCAGAGACAGTGAACAATCAGAAAGTTCTCATAGATACCCTATGCCTATGCTATACAGAGTAAAGAATATTGATTGACTACCCTCCTATTCTGACATTATTCACAATTTTCAAAAGATTAATTGTATATTCCTTACAGAACTTCCCATGACAAAGTGATGTATTGGTTTAGATATTGTAACATTGATTTAAATTAAATATTTAGTTCTTATTTAAGGTGCTTTAAAATAAATTGCCATCTTACTATTCTATTATTGATTTATTTGTTTCGCAGGCATAGCTAAACATTCCCTTTTGTAATGAGTTACTGTACTGTTTCTGACTATGAGTATATTTTTATAGGGCTGTCATTGATGCAGATTCAGTTGTTTGGATTGCTGAAATGTGTGATGGTGATGCTAGAATGGCACTAAACAGTGTCCAGTTGGCTCATACTCTAATGCAGCAGAAAAAAGATACCAATACTGGTATTGGTTTAGCAAGTCTCACAGTTGAAGAAATTAAAGAATGTATCAAGGTAGAGTTGTGCATAGGATTTTTCTTTTTTACACACACACACTCAGCTGTATACAGAATTGACTATTGTTTCAGAGATCTCATATTATGTATGATAAAAAAGGAGATGAACATTACACTATCATATCTGCGTTACACAAGTCAATACGCGCATCTGATGATAATGCTGCATTGTATTGGGTAACTCGAATGCTTGCTGGTGGGGAAGATCCCATATTTATTGCAAGGAGACTAGTGAGAGCTGCCAGTGAAGATATAGGTACAAACTTCATTACCTTTATTTTAATTGAGTTGAAGATTTTAGTGCAAGATTTATTTCTGTTATCATTATTTCTGCTGTATTGAATCTAAGAAATTAATCTATTTTCATTGTGTCTCCAAAACTTCAACAGGTCTGGCTGATTCTAGTGCTTTACCTCTGGCTGTTTCAGCCATGCATGGATGTCAATTACTTGGCATGCCTGAATGTGATGTAATACTTGCCCAGTGTGCTGTTTATCTTGCTAGGTAAGTCAGATGTAAGATATTGATGGTATCCCTCTTGTATTGAAATATGGTTATATATTAGTATTTTTATTTTCTCTCCTCAAGTGACCATCCTTTTCCTAGCTCTGCTGTCCAATGGTGTCTTCCCCTTATTGGAACATTGGAAGAGTTTTTCACACAATCTACAATTTGTGCTAGCAACTTTTGCAGACGATATTAAAGTATTCTGTAAAGTGAATTCTCCTCATGATTGTTGTGCTCTCGAATAATCTCTCTACAGTATCCTGCTATAATACCTGGCAACTAATGCTACGGACTAGAATATTCTAAGTGCCAAGTTGTTACCTATAAATATGACCTAGAGGCATACAATTATTATTAGAAATATACAATTATTCATTACATGGTATTAGCATTAAAAGGGGTTCTAGAGTTCTCATTATGATGCCCACTTATCCTCTTTGAGCATATTAGCCCGCCAAAGTTAAATCACTCCTAGGATACATTTAAATGGCTTAGACTTCATATCACTTCTAGCTCTAGTTGCCTTGTACAAGTCTCCAGTTCATCCCTTGCATGAGTCAGTCATTTGGTCATCATATCAGATTGGTCAAAGTGATGCACTTAATGTAGTTCAGATTGGCTTTATTAGAATGATATGTTATAAATATTGATATCCCAATTTGGTCATCATATCAGATTGGTCAAAGTGATGCACTTAATGTAGTTCAGATTGGCTTTATTAGAATGATATGTTATAAATATTGATATCCCAATTTAATAAGGTAAATTCCAATTACAGCTCTGCAGAACCAGAAAGGATATTATCTATGTCATTTCTTGTTTTAATTCAGATCTTACATTTCTGTTCAAAGTGGTGAATGGCCTAATTGATTGGCCGGATATTCTTCTCGAATTTAACTCAGCACCTTCAATATCAGTAGATATCGGACCTGATCAATAATGAAATCACTTTGTTTATAATTACTGTTTTGTCTGGTGGTTGTTTCTTTTGATGTCATTGTATTTGGTTGTGTTATTAAGAGATGGTTATTACAATTCAGATTTTTTTATTGTTATTTTTATTATTACACAGCCCAACAGTGGTTTTGGTGCCGAAGTGTTTTGAGTTGATTTTATATGTATTTGATGCGCTGAATTCAAATATGGCATCAGTTTTTTTCTAACAGCTCTACTTTTAAATTTTTTTATTTTTTATGTTTTTTATAGGCCTATATGCAATATTATTTGTAATCTAAATTTATCATACACAAATAAATAAAACACAGGTTTTTTATAATTTAATTTTATTTCATAGGCCAATAAAGGAAAACATAAACTAAAGAAATCATTGCAGAAACACTAAACAAACTCTCTTTACCTGATCTTAATGAAAAGTATTGATCACTGCAAGTAGTCACTCAACACTTTTGAAGCTTCTTTTTCGTGACGCTCTAGAGTGTTGCTTCTTGGAGCAGTCTCTTTTCAAACTCCAGCAGTAATCTGCCATCATATGGGTATCCCATCTCCCTTGATAGCGATCCTCCATAGTTTTTATATCTTGGTGAAATCTTTCACCTTGTTCTTCGCTGGTGTCTCCCAAATTTTCAGGGAAACGATCTAAATGGCTGTGTAAGTAGTGAACTTTAATGCTCATGTTGCAGCCAAGATTTCTGAAGCTTGTGAGCATATTGTTTACTAGATCAACATAGTTTTCAGCTTTGTGCTTGCCTAGGAAATTTCTTACGACCTCAACAAATGATGTCCATGCTTCTCGTTCTGACTCATTCATGGAATTGACAAAGGTAGGATCCTTCATTAGCTGTCTTATTTGTGGGCCATCAAAAATACCAGCTTTCAGCTTTTCTGTACTCAACTGAGGCATCTTTCTTCCTATGTGCGCAAAACATGATCCATTCTTATCAAGAGCCTTAACAAACTGCTTCATTAGGCCTAGCTTAATATGCAGTGGAGGGAGGACGATGTTCTCTCGTTGAACTAAAGCTTCATTAATAACATTCTTTTGCCCAACAACCATATTTTCTCTCTTAGGCCACTCCTTTTTCACCCAATGGTTTTTTTTGTCCCTGCTGTCCCAGAGACACAAGAAACAAGGATATTTCGTGTATCCACTTTGTAGACCTAGGAGAAAATTTACCATTTTCAAGTCCACACATATCACCCATTGATGTTCATGGTACTTAATCTTTTTCAAGACCAAAGCTATGGTGTCATATTCTTCTTTCATTTGCGTTGAATGAGCAATTGGTATTGATCCATACTTGTTGCCATTGTGTAGAAGGACACACTTCATACTTCGCTTAGAACTGTCAATAAATAGGCGCCAATCATCCAGAGAATATTTAGGAAGACCCATTTTTTCCAGGAGGCTGTTAACATCATGACAGAAAACAAAATTGTCTTCTTGAGAGAAAAAGGGCAACAGATCTTTTTCCCTTGTACGATAAAACGTAATTTTGGTTCCTTCTTCCAGTAAGTTTTTGTCATTTAGTCTTGAGGCAAGTAACTCTGAAGCTTCTTTTGAAAGATTAAGGTCTCTGGCAAGGTCACTGACCTCATCTTGGTTGAAACGTTGAGGGAATGATGACGTGCCCCCAAAATCACTTTCACTATCATCACATGTTTCAAAGGGTAGATCCAAGGTGCACTCATCCTCACAGAGCTCTGGTAGCTGATGAAACGTTGGGATCGGAACTTCATCTGAATGGGGGATTGGTCGTCTTGCCGAGGCTAAATCAGGATAATTCCATTTTTTGTGGTTGTTTTTGTTGATGCCAGTGATATTTACTAGACAGAAATAACAGTCATCAATGTGATTACTTGGTTCCCTCCAAACCATCGGTATGCCAAATTTAAGACTTTTCCTTTTTCCTGTAGTCCACTGTCGTAAATGTTCTGTACACGTTTTGCAGACAATATGAGGTGCCCATGATTTTTCCTGGTCACCAAGTCTGATACCAAAGTATCCATGATATGCCTTCTTAATAAAGTCTGTGACACTTTTCCTGTTCTCTTTAAATGTATACTCACCGCATATGTAGCAAAACACATTGGAATGATTTATACAACTTCTTCTACTGGAACTCATCTTTTACCTCATGAAGGAAATATACAACAAGCATTCACAGTGAGAACTCTGCAACTAACCTCAATCAGAGTTGAAGCTTGAAGGTGACTACAGTAGTTAGCAGACAGACAGATGCTAATTTCACCTAGTGGATTTTTCTGTAAGTAACTTCAGTTACCTGAAAGCAACACTTCTGTTAAGATGAAAATATTCAGAAATATTTGTGATAATATATAAATATAAGTATTTTAATTTAATTTGTATTTAATTTTCTTGAAAGTAACATTGAGAACATGTTAACTATGGAGGAACCAGCTATTAATTAATTTTCGGGTAGTAATATTTTAATGCAAATAATGGAAAAATGTTATGGGGAGATTATGCCGCATCTAAAAAAGTATAGCTGATAGAGAAAAACGGGTTCCATATTTGAATTCAGCGCCTCAAACATAGTAATAATCAGCTTAAAAACCTTGGGCACCAAAAAAAAAAATTTTTTTTTGTAGGCCTGTGTTATTTATTGTAATTTGTAAATCCAGAGTTTTTTTTCTACCTTACTGCTATATTCATCATCTTGTCTTAAATTTTTAATCTGTAGATAGTGGCAAGTACATATTTAAAAAATAATAAATGCAAAATTGTTGCTGAAAACCAGCAAAGTTAGGTTACAGGAAAGTTAGGTCAAATACAGCATTAATTTACATTTGATAATCATAACAAGGGATCTGGGATTTTCTCTAAAATAATCATGTATGTGGAGGTTGGAAACAAGTAATTAATATAACCACCTCATCTTTAAACAAACAACACAGTTTCTGGGATTAATTATACAAGATAACATGAAATGGAACTGTCACCTAGAAACACTGAATATGAAACTCAGCACAATAAACTATGCCATCATAGTTCTAACAGCAATTGAAACAGTTTACCATGCAAATGTCCATTACATTCTAAAATATGGTATAATATTCTGGGAACAAGCACCAGAAACAAAACAAACTTTTAAGTTACAGAAGATAATAATATGAACAATTACCAACACTAATAAACTTTCTTCATGTAAACCATTATTTGAAAAGTTGAAAATACTTCCACTGCCATGCATGTACATTTTGGAAACTTTGAACTTTGTAAAAAAAGATCTACTAGACAAAGGACCACTCCACAAATTTAATTCCACTGTTCATGCTCACAACATTAGACAGGCCAGAAA
This sequence comes from Laupala kohalensis, assembly GCA_002313205.1. Lineage (NCBI taxonomy): Eukaryota > Metazoa > Arthropoda > Insecta > Orthoptera > Trigonidiidae > Laupala > Laupala kohalensis. The sequence continues at coordinate 217,769 of NNCF01128340.1, read as the reverse complement.
TATCCATGTACCACAGATAACATCCACTCTTAGCCCAAAAAGCACTCATAATGCAGGTATACATCTATATAATGTGTTACCACTAAACCTAAAAAACATCGATACACTGAACCCATTCCAAACAAACCTCAAACAAATCTTACTACAGTATACAAAAATTCTTCGGTGACAATACTCATGATGCAGGAAAAGAACTAACAACATAAAATTACACTGTTATAGCATAAATATAGAGCTTTTACCATAGATATCTAATAACCCTAGCCTATATAAATATTAATTTTTTGAAATAGAGAATAATTGAATTTTTATGGAAAATAATTGGATTGGAATTCCATCCTGACCCGGGCTTTTCTCTGGTTTTCCTTCAGGTATAGGCAGATTTCTTATACAGGTTCTCTGGACTTTGTCTAGGGGTATGTTTATTGTAACAATAAATCCTGAATTTAGTTTTATTTCAATTCTTATGATTTTTAAACACTATACTCAGAATAATCTATAGTTCGATAATAATTTGTACATGTAAATTTTTTGCGTTAAATTACAAACATATTGACATTCTATTAGTATTATAACTTGCAGCTAACTTTTTATCTTATCTAAGAATTTTTGCTGAAATTTTTGAATCCACGTCTACCTTGATCGGAATTGATGGGATGGTCCCTTGCTTGCTTCCGGAGAGTAAATTTAATTTATTGGCCTCCACGTGGTCATACACAGTTTGTACTGCTTTTTTGACAATAAATTTATTTATGTTAACTTCTACTTAGCCTAAGTTAAATCAATATTGTTAAATGTATCACAATTATTGTATTGTTGTTAGTACTATGACTCACCATACATCATTGTTATGATGTATGTGGTTCAGTAAATTATTATTATTAAAGCAGAAGTATTATAGTGCAAATTGTAGGACTGAAGGACTTCTTCGTCATACTCTATTCGTCTTAATTTTTAAATTAACATCATCTTACAGTGTACCACGTATGAACTGTATAGATGTTAAATACCTCTCTTTATAGGGCTCCTAAATCAACTGAAGTGTACAAAGCTCTCGGAAGAGCCAAAGCAACAATTGAAGAACACAAAGGAGCACAACCACCTGTTCCCCTTCATTTGAGGAATGCTCCAACTCGACTTATGAAAAACTTAGGTGAGTTTGCTTTACCAAATAGTTTTGATTGTAAATTTTATTGATTATATCTCAAAGCATGTTTAAACCTACTCTGTTTTCATGATACTCGAAGTAATTTTGATGCGTTAGCCCACTGGGATGCTAGTCATAAGTGATTTATTGTGGAAGCCAGATAACAATTTCTAGTAGTATTACCTGTCTCCAGAATTTAAATGTAATGTGGAATTGGTGAACTTTGGCTTTTTCTAAAGATTGAACAAAAGAATCTTCCAGTAAAATAAATGAATAAATGGTTTTAGAGTCTGAAATTCTGTACTTCATATTCTCTATTTCAAGGAGAATATGTTAGCTCATTTTTTGGCAGCATGAACGTATTTTCATGAGGAATTCTTCACAATTAATTCTTGATATTATAAATTCAAGTATAATTTCAATCCAATGATAATTTCAACTAATTTATACTTTCCATGTGATTTATATGTTTAGCAATAGTTTAACAAGTTCATTCACCTACTATATGTCTTAATTATGAACAATCAATCAACTCAGAATTACTTTTTTCTAAATCTTCATTTAATAAAGTTGTTACAAGTTCTCTTCCGTTAAAAAAAATGATTATAGATTCGCCTACTTTTCGAAGTTTGTTGACCTCGTCATCAGGGCTTGTTATTAGTATAGAGATGCATTACATTTCACCTTTTTATAATAGAAAACTTTAATTTAGGTACAATTAAAGACATTAGAAGATTGAGATATTCAATCTTCTCTGTCAAGTGTTTCTCTAGAACTGTTTAGCAGTATTTTCCCCATTATTTAAATCTTGCCTAATTTGGATTCCCAACCAACTTGAATTGATTTGGAGGTTTTATTTATCTGCCTCTTTAAGTCTGTTTTCCCAATCCTCAGATGAGCTACATTCTGCATTCCTCAAAACATTTAGTATGAGAGGCAACATTTTGGTTGAAGTTTCTTTGTGTAAAAAATTATGTTGTTAAATCATAAAAGATAAATATTCTTGTCAGTAAGAGAGTTTCCTATTTGTAGTTTTTTCCCAGTGCTTTGTTCTCTGAAGTATAAAATGCTAGTGGTATGTCAGCCTACTCTCTAGATCATACTCTAGCGGAGAGCAATGGCTGACCCCTGTATAGTATTTTGGTCGTGACTCCACTGTGAGTTTGTTGAAAATGCCAAATTAATGTACTATTGTTTCTATTTTTTATATCCTTTGTTTTTAATTGCAGGATATGGTAAGGGGTACAATACAGCTCACAAGAATGTTTCAAATCTTCAATATATGCCCGATGGAATGGAACATATCAACTTTTTTTAGTTTAGACTGTAATATTGCAGTATATACATTACTAACAACTGTATTACAATTGTTCTTCCCCTCAAGCAAAGTAACAACAGTATTTAGAAGAGGTAGTAATTGTAAATATATTTCATCACCAAACAAGGATATAACAAATTATTATTTTATCAAAAATGTAATTCTTCAACCCTTCCTTCATCTCAGGCAATCATTTTACTGCAACAATTTTGCAGCTGATAGCTCCTTTTTCATTTGCTGTATGTGCACTTCACTTAGAGCTGTAAGAGGAGGACGTGGTTTACCAACTTGAATAGGAGTCATCAAATTCATTGCAACTTTCATAGTTGCTACCCATCCCCCTAGAGAATTGAAACAATTTTCATTAAGAATCTGATCATGTGACAAATATTCTGAGAAGAAATTTTATTTTAGCCATATGTCATGAAGGAATTCTTACCATTACGAGTCATGATTCTTATTGAATCTGTCAATTTGTTTTGTTGTTCACGAGCTTCTTTGTTGTTGCTATTCTTTACAGCTGCCAAAATTTTTTGAGCTGGATTTGGTAGCATGTTAAGAGTTGTTGCAATGGCTGAATCGAAACCCAGAATGAATGCACCAGCCATTACCTGCAAAACAATACAGTTTATATTTTAGTATACCCGTAATCTATTATTGATATTGGTAATTACAAAGTGTATATAATTGGCTTTTCATATGACACTATTTCAGGTAAAATGTTACTATTTTCCAGAAATACAATTTCTTTCAGTTTTTTGATACTTAAATGTGGATATCTCAAACTTTTTTCAAGGAAAGACCTCTTAAATTTATCAGAATGTTTTGCAGACCACCCTACATTATTTGCTCCTTTCAGATACAAACATAATATTGTATAATTTTAATAATAATTAGCAGATGGATTCCACTTGGGTTAATAAAACTAGGTCTGCCTTAAGTATTCAAAAATGTTTTTGCAAGAGAAAATGAGTGTAATTGGTAGTAGATGATAAATATCATAAATGTGAGCTCGAAGAGAAAACATTGGTGTGTTCTAAATTAGTTTGAAATGCAGAATTCAATTATTTTACTTTTTGTGTATTATTATGACATTTGTTCAACTTACAAGAACATTGTTTGAGCAACTTGAGCACTACAATTAAATTACTATATAAAACAGTTGTGTAAAAATAATTTAGTATTTTTAATTTTACAAACAACCTATTAAGTAGGTTGTTTGAAATTATGTATGTGACACTCAATTATGTAGTTATAGTAATTATTTTTCAAATTACAAAAAATTAATTTTTAAAATCAAAAATATACACATACTTCAAGCATTTACTCCAAACTCTGAGAGAAATTTGGATAACACATTTTGACTTTTCAAATGAAAATGCATACCTCATCACAGCCCAAAAATAAGCTTATGTTCCCATCTTCTACTTTTAAACATCGAGTTCCCTCTTGCAAATCTGTATGAGTATATTTGGCTCCTGCAAATGTGGGTATTTTAGTTGCAGCTGCTTCCAGAAATCTTGACATCTCCACTGTCACAAAGAGAAGATGGATTTATGTTTAAACAGTGGTAAAAATAATAAAAAGCAACTCTAAATTTGAGGGAAAGGGTTTTTTTTAGGTAAGTGATTACAACACTGAATGATTGGAGCTAGGACCTCCTGCTCTGGCTGCAAGGGTGCTATCCTTGGCACCAGTTGTCTCACCTCCTGAAGCCAGTACAGAACCTTAATCCCTGCACACTGATGTCATAGACTCATCATCTCATAGTGATGGGCCAGGTGAAGGTGTATGGGCTATGGAATTGATATTAGAGGTGTAGAGGACAGTACCCTTGTGGCTGGAACAGGAGGTCCTACCTTTAAGTCCCAGTCTGTAATCATTTTCATATGGCTGTTGGTGTTGCAAAATCAAATTCGGAGTAAAACTTGCGTATTCTTAAAATTGTTCTAATCTAATAACATCTAATTTCAATTAGTACACAACTTTACGGGAGACTTCATCCTAATGCACATCATTGGCTAGAAATACAAACTTCTGAGCAAGACAAATTCTTATGAGTGAACCATAATGAATCCAAATGAAACAATAATTGCAAAAGAATTTACTTACAAATTTTGAAATTCCAAGAAGGAAAAATTTGGTTAAATCTACCAACCACTAGATTACAAGAAAGAGTGGAGTTTCAGCCAAACTACTGAACCCACATAGGTTTAAAACAAAAACCTTTCAGAATGATTTTAGCTGTTTGATTCGTGATGTTTAGGTCCCATATATTAAGTTTTAAATATAAGTTATCTTCAAAGATTTTGTACAATTCTCACAGTTAACTCCTGTGTATCCTGGGAGGTGATAGTAAAGCAGAGGTGTCTTAGGGGCTGCAGAAGCGACTAATGATAAATAAGAGACAAGTTCTTCAACTGTAGCTGGTTTATTGAAGAGGTCAGGCAAACATAGTAGACCATCCACAGCATTCTTTTCACAATGTTTTGCCTAGGACACATTCAAAGTTGAAGTTGTTATTTCTTGTTTCCTAGAATGATAGTGTTTTTATACTTATAACAACCATTTACCATGTTTAATACATCTGGCAAACTTGCACCACCAATCTGCACCATCAGTGTTTGTTTTGTTTCTTTAACAGCATTGATCCAAGCTTCTGTTACGGCCTTCCTTTCCTCCACTGTCATTGACATACCTTCCCCGCTTGTTCCATTTACTAGCAATTAGGGTTAAAAAATTTATTATTTAAAGATTGTTAAGAGATGTACATTTGAACAGTACAAATTTAATCATTCTCACCTAATACTCCTGAAATACCCAATTTTTGGAGAAATTTGGCATAATCGGGAATTACTTTCAAGTTAATAGATTGTTCTCTGTAAGCATACATTAAAGTAACCTCAAAGAGTTTGGGAACATAAAAGCCCATGCAAAAGCATTTAAGTGCTTTTGATAATACATTCTGTTTTTACCTGTCATCATTGAATGCAGTGAGCACCGGTGCCATCAACCCGTCAAATTTGAATTTCTGAAAAGTATTAAATCAAAGTATTGGTTAAAATAAAAATCACCAAAGACATAATATTTATTAGATATTATTCTTACCATTTTCGTTCCTATTCGAGTAATGTAGATATACTGAAAATTGCTCTTCACTATACTGATGTCCCGATATCTTTCCAAGGTTATCGGTATCTCAACTCACGGAAAACAGTATACACGAGTACACAAACTTATTTGTACAGACGTTATGAGACTGACAATGAGAACTTATAGTTATCTCGTAGTAGTCATGCATTTCTGATGCTTCAAGTGAGCTACAGGACAGATAAGTTATGGGTGGACAACAGGTAGAGCCATGAAAACGTCATTTTATTTAGCTCTTTTTGCGTGTTCTCATCCAGAAAGAATATAGTAATAGTAGAAAATTGAACTAAAGAATGTTGATGAATTACCAACGATTGTTAATATAGAATGATTATAACTCTTCTCATTTCGTAAGAGAGTAACCTTACAATACATTTTAGATGAAAGAATTATTAAAAAATGAATTAATTGAAACGCTATAGGAATGTTAATAAGCTGAGATGAATCGAGAAGCTGAAAATTCATTGCAAGTAGTTATTGACGTTTGACCAGTAAACAAAATGTACCTGTTGTGTGAATCAAGTTGACATCTATCAAAATGACTGTGGCACTGACAAATTAATAAGGCGGTTCCACACATTCGCTATTCGGCGAACCCCTAGTATGACTAACATTTTCAAGTTTTGATGGGAAAATGTGAACAAGAAGCAGTTCCAAAATGACATACATCTAGTAAAATTAGTACAAGTAAAAATTACCGTATTTAAAAATAAGATAAAAATTAACAATTAGCTTATTAATGGTACATTGTGATTTTATATCTCTTGATAACACTCGAAAGATCAATGAGCGGTTGAGTGCATCACCGCCGGGCCCCCGAATCTAGTCTTTCGTGTTGTATCAAGAGATAAAATAACAATGCACCATGTTTAATAAGCTAATTGTTAATTTTTATCTTATTTTTAAATACGGTTCTTTTAAAGGCCAATGGAAAATTTTGCGATTAGCCGATCTTGATATTGCAAGGTTTTATAAAAAAATACAAGATTTTTTAAATCCAAGATAAAATTATAAAACTAATACATTTTATAAATAACTATCCCAGAAACGTCGGGTAAAAATTTCAGTGTCCTAGACTTAACAGTTTTGCTAATATAAATTTTCAAAGCTGACACATCCCTTGAGATCACTAGAAAATACCTTTACCTTCCCAACACAATTCAAAATACTCAGAATTCAGAACAATTCAAAATTTTCGTGTATTCTCATTTGCTTTTGTCGTTAAGTTGCTAACTTTCTCACAACAATGGACACTATCGCATTCCTCAACTCATTTAAAACTGATCTTCAGACGGCGTACAATGACTTGGTACATTATATTGACACACGGATCAGTGCGCTGGAAGAGGTCAATATGAACACGACCGGCGGTTGGACTAGTCAGGAATTCTCGCCGTCCTTCCAACTGCTATCACAAACGACACATACACCACCCGCAATTCTTCATTCAGAATAGGTTTTGTGTGTTAGATGACATATCCCAATTTCCTCCCTTACCTACTCGTTTCATCCCGTCCAGTACCCGAACCTGTTCACAAACCACGCACTAGTAATCACAGCCGCCCAAAACCACGTAAAGTAGTGCTACCCAGAGACGAAACCAACACTTCCACGCAGAAATCAAAAGTGTTCATATTAGCTGATTCGCACGGTCGTCAGATGTCCTTCATTTTGCGTGGATTGCTTTGTAGCCAGGTCTCAGTCTCCGGTTTCTTTAAGCCAAACACAGTAATCATCATAGGTGGGCAGAACGATATTAACTTGGGTGGTCATTTCAACGCGTCTAAACATCTACAAAAACTAAAAATGACCTCTCAGCACACAAACATAGTACTCTCTAGCCTGCCTCCACGCTTCAACGTTCCACAAATAAACCACGAAATTAACCTGGCAAACATCTCCCTAAAACATCACCTGGCAAACAAAAATCACATTTTTTGATTTGCAACAACACCTGACTGCCAAGGACTTTACCCAGCACGGTTTACATCTAAGACCGTCTGGGAAACATCACTTCCGTTCTCTCCTAGCTTCACATCTGACCTGCCCCTTTACCATCTCCTACACCTCCTCCTGCTCTACCTCATCACCATCTCTTCCTCCTATCTCCACACCCATTTCTTCTCCTCTCCCCTTTCTTTCACCTACTGCTTCCTCATCTCCCACGTCCTCATCTATTCCTCCATCCACGTCTCCTGCCACCCCCTTACACAGTTACAACTTGCGCTCAGGAGTACGATGTGGTACTCGAAGGTGACAATCGCGTTCGGGTGCAGTGTGCGGGCTTGGTCCGGAACTAGAAGCAGTACCAAATTCAAATTCCTCTCCACAATCTAACGTCGATTTCATTTCTCGTGAATAAACTCCTTGCGAAAATAAAATAATTATATTTCATCATAATGTCCAATCCTTTTCCAACAAATTGACAGACATTGAAATTCTGGTACACGAAAACCCATTCGATTTACTATGCCTCCCAGAACATTTGCTTTCAACTAACAACATCAACGATACTGCTATTTATAATTATTATTTAGCAAGTTCTTACTGTCAGCAAAATTTTAAAGGAAAAAATCCCCACGGAGGTACGTGTGCCTACGTTCGCAATGATATTTTATCTTTTCCACTGCCAGGCTACGAGAACTTCTGCGCAGATAGTGTGTTCGAATTTTCTGCAGTTAATCTGACCGAACCCGTATTGTCGTTTTGTGTATTTATAAACCACCTCAATCAGATCTTGACATATTTTTTCGGTACTTGTTTTAAAACATATCAAACATAAATCTACTAAATCTGTCGTTATATGTGGTGATTTCAACATCGATTTCCTGAGTACATCTGACTGTACATTCACCAATTAATCGATTCAAGAATCTTATCGATTCCTTCAACCTTATTACTACGATAAACGACTCCACTCGCCTCTCTGGTTCATCTCGAATATTGCTAGATAATATTATCGTCAACAATGGAATCTCGTATCTCTCTGAATTGTTTATCGCCGGATACAGCGATCACCTTGCTCAAGTATTGTGGCAGAACGTAAATTTAATTGTTAATAATAATTAATGAAAGTCCCTCGACTAACTCAGGGTGCCATTAGTAATTGGGTTCGTAAATATTTATCACAGGGAAAAAATCCATACTGGAGTTCCAGATGTAGGAAAACGCTTTGTGACAAATTATTTCATTAATTTTATTAACACTAACATGTACAATAAATGATAAACACCCTCATGCAATCCCCCCAAAAAAACACAAATATCCCCGTCAACGTTTTCATGGAAGCGCACTGACGTCATTGCCGACTTCGGCTTTAACAGAAAAAACATTAATTTTAATCGAATTTAAATCGTAAACAAACATTAAATTTCTCCTTCAACAAAAATAAAAGAACACTGAATTTACATTTATAACAAAATACAAAAAAGATAATTCGGCTGGATTCTCTTGCGATAATAGACCCTTCTTTTCAATAATCAGGTCCATAGTTCTAGGCACCTTTTTGCAACAAGTTCCGCACTAATCTTCTCGCCTAAGCGCATTACGACGTGGGTTGGATGCCACCAACGGTCGTACAAATACCTCAACAGATGAGCAGTCAACCCAGACATTGGGGAGTAAAGGGTGCGTTGACCTCACAACGCACCGGCGAAGCTCGGAAAGACTCTTTGATGGTGGCGTCACCAGCGACGGCTCCTCCGGTGGTAATTCCTCTACCTCGGCAGTGCGACCCTGATGTCCTGATGGTGGCACCGCGCTGTCCTGACCTCGGTTTCGAGGAAAATCTCGCCAAAATATTGGCCGAAACTAAAGGCTTCGATCCGAACTCCGGATTCTCATCGGATGTTTTGAACTAATCCGATATTTTTGAAATAACTGAGTAGTGGTTCAGCTCACGACCACTCTACCGGACCCGTTCGGTGCTCCCAAAAAAAATCAAGAAGTCTCGAACCGCGCGAAGCATCTTCGAGAAAGTGAAACACTGGTGAAAATCTCGAAAATAATGGTCTGCGACAAAGTGCTCCAAAAGTTCTAAAAAAATCTTCGAAAATAATCGAACTAATGACGGTACAGAAGCCTCGAAATACTCATCTCAGAGTAGTACTGAGAATGTCCTTGAAAACTCTTATGTAATGCGACTCAAAATGTCCGCGAAAAAATCTCATATAATGGGCTGAATCTTCATTTGCCATTCCTTAAATGGGTTTCATCCCCTCCTACACCTCTTTTCCACTTCCCAAGTCTTCCAATTTTGAATTTCACGTGACGAAAAGCTTCCAATACCGCAACCATTCCCCCTCCCGTGCCTAAATTCTGATTGGAGATTTTGAGTATATTTTGAACGATTTTCAACCGCTGTTTTAAACGTTTTTCTTTCTTAAACAAGTTGCAACTGGCAACCTTCGCATGCGAATCCTTTTAACAATCCTCAGTTTTACGACCACGGTGGGCCATCCACCCGCACCCTTGCTTGCCTGCAATTTCTAAACAGCAGTAAATTTTTTCTTCAACAAAGAACTTATCATGGGTCACTGCGCCCTCGTCAGATGTGCCTTTGCCGTGCCGCTCAACGGTGGACTTTTAAATTTTTGGAGAGTGAGGAGGCTCTCCTCTCCCGCTCCGTCGCTCGTTCCCCGAATTTGAAACGCCCGAACGAGGCTGATTCCTTCCGTTTAATTATGAAATTATTCAAATATCACAGTATTGACAATGAAAGATAAACTAAAACCACTTAAAATCCTTTACAAATTTTCAAGAGAATTTAATGACATAAATCAATCCATATTTATAAATTATTTGCGAGAAGAAACATGGAAAGATGTTTACAATTGCCAAAACACCGACGACAAATCCATGTATTTTTCTCAATATTCCTAAAACACTACAACTCTAGCGTTCCCATGAAACGCAAGTTAATGAACACTAAGAAATACAATAGATGGATCATCCAAGGGGACAGAATTTCTTCAAAAAACAAACGCCGTTTATATTATCTTTCAAAACTCTATAACCAACCACCCGAATTCCATGATTATTTTCGTAAATATAAGACTATTCTTCGAAAAGTAGTCTATGCAGCTAAAGTAATGGAAAACGACAGGCAGGTACTAAAATCGAACAACAGGACGAAAGCTATGTAAAATATTGTTAAAAATCACACGTCAACTTCTGTAAATCGCGAAGACAATATTTCTCTACTAAACGATGCCAAAATCTTATTAAATCCTCAGGACATCGCAAGTTTGTTTAATTCTTACTTCTCAGAAGTAGGTAAAATAACGAACTCAATATATACAAATCAATGTCCTCCAATTATATCCACCCACGTACCCAATTCTATGTTCACTTCCGAAACTCACGCCAGTGAAGTCATGAGAATCATCAGCTCATTAAAAAGAAAATTTTCACGAGGCATAGATGATATACCCGAGGTTATAGTTAAATTTTCGTCTCACGTTATATTAAATCCACTTATAAATATTTTTAATTGTTCTTTATCGGAAGGGATGTTTCCTAACATATTTAAGAGAGCTACAGTGAAACCTTTACGNAAACAAACTTAATATTGGAAATTACCGACCAATATCTCTTCTACCCACTTTCTCAAAAATCCTAGAAAAATTGTTCTATAAGCATCTTTTAGATTTTTTATCAAAAAATAACATCTCTCTGACGATCAACACGGTTTTAGAAAATCCTTTTCCACTACAAGCGCCACATTTTCTTTCTTGAACGGTTACTACATCTCTTGACCGTGGAGAAAATCCTCAGGGTGTTTTTCTTGACTTATCCAAAGCATTCCATGTCATCGATCACGGAATTCTCCTTTCCAAATTGTATTCTTTAGGACTTCCACTTCAATGGCTAACTTCTTATTTAAAAGATAGATATCAACAGGTTGAAATATCCTATACTAAAAATAAAATACTCCAGCTTTATCTTTCAGAAACAAAGCAACTTAATTGCGGAGTACCTCAAGGTTCAATTCTCGGTCCTATACTCTTTTTATTGTATGTGAACGTCATGTCATAATCCACATCAGATTGCAAAATGGTTCTTTTTGCTGATGACACTAATTTACTATGTAAGCACTGCAACGCTCAAAATGTTTTGTCTAACCTTTCGGCTAGGTCTCATTGTAAACACCGATAAAACAGTGTCTCTGTCATTTCACAATAGTATCATAAAATCTTTATCCCAGGTTTCTCTTTCTTAAAACGGAACACAATTAAAAACTGTTACGAATACAAAATTCTTAGGTCACCATATTCAAGACAACCTCAAATGGGATTGTCACGTTGACAATCTTAATTCCCAATTAAGCAAATTGTGTTACGCATTCCGAATCTTAATTAACGTAGTTAGTCCACATATTTCCCGTTGCGTTTGTTTTGCGAACGTTTACTCCCATTTACGTTACGGCATTATCTTCTGGGGTAATTCCAGTCAGAGTATTCAAACTTTCAGAATTCAGAAGACGATAGTTCGGATAGTTTGTAAATCTCACCCTCCGAAACTCTTGTAAACCTTTATTCAAGGAATTAAATATCTTAACACTTCCCAGCATTTATATTCATGAAACGGTCGTGTTTGTTAAGACCGAATTACTGAAGTGCCACCCTTGCTTCAAACGGAACAGTCTTGTCCACGAATACAATAATCGTAATAGTAATAATATTCATCGCCCTAGGGTGTTGACACTCAATACCAAAAAGGACCATATCCTTCGGGAATGGTTCTATATAATTCCCTACCCAAGAATATAAAATATATTATGAAATTGAATCACTTCCAATCCGCAGTTAAAAACTACCTTGTGCACCAGTGCTTCTACAATGTAAAATAATTTCTTGATTTTAATAAAAAGTACTTTACCACGTCATTGCTGTAGTACTTTTAAAATAACTTATAACAATTTCAAAAACTATTCTCTTGCATGACTGTGTTGTCTTATGGCTCATATTAATTTAGTTTTATGTGTACTCAACTTTGGCAAGGTTGTGTACATTAATTCTGTAGTCCCATCCTGGCCCGGGTTTATCTCCGGTTTTCCTTCGGGTAGAGGCGGATATCTTATACAGGTTTTCTAGGCTTTGTCTAGGGGCGTGTTTATTGTAACAATAAATCGTGAATTTAATGTTGTTTCAATTGTTATGATTTTTAAACATTATACTCAGTATAATCTATAGTTTGATAGTAATTTGTACGTGTAAAATTTTGCGTTAAATTACAAACATATTGACGTTCTATTAGTTTTATAACTCGCAGCTAACTTTTTATCTTATCTAAGAATTTTTGCTGAAATTTTTGAATCCGCCTCTGCCTTAGGGCCCTTATAGTAATTGATGGGATGGTCCCTTGCTTGCTTCCAGANGTCATAAGCAGTGTGTACTGCTTTTTTGAAAATAAATTTATTATTATTCACTGGCCAAGACGCGGGTCAGAAAGGAACGACTGGAGCGGTGGTTTCTGACCATCGGGGCGCGTTGCATGCACGTAAACAAAGAAGAGGAGTAATCTCGAAGGGAGGAGTGGAGTGAGAGGCAACCGCGCCAATTTAGTTTTGGGGTTTTCGGTGGAAATAAGTGCAAGTGAAATTTGACAGACGTGAAAAATAAGATGTTATTAGAGGACTGGGGATGGGATGCCCTGTCTAAATTAAATATTACCCTGTGGAAAGAAGAGGATTGAGGGTTTAAAAATAGAGGTCACAGAGGAGATGGATGGAAAACACCAGAACAAAAGAAAAAAGGCATCATTGCTAACTAACACCACTATTGGCGGAAATTGTAATACGTCACGTCGAAAGAAGCCAATCAGGGGCTGTCCCCGTTGAATGAAAATTGATAAGCCATTGACTGAAGAAAATATCTACATCAGAGGGAGTGGAGTCGTATTCCAAATTTCGGGGCCCTGAAGTGGGGATTTCTCCTCTTTAAAGGAGCAGCGACGCTCAAAGACGATAATTCGGCATTCAGATTTTCGAGGCAGATCAACTACAACAGATATCGAGTCGTAGATCGGAACATTTTGGGACTTAGTAATTTTCTGCTCGTCTCTCCGCATTTATACCTGACTGACTATTTCGGTCACCGTACGGCTGGATGACACCGTTTAAGTTTCCGGGGATCACTCCTATTTAACTTTTTGTTTTACCGCGTCTTCAGTTTTATCAATCATGAGTTTTCTGTTAGCCAGCATCTAGCGAAAGATTCATGTTTAAAATTTAAAGTTAAATTCAAGTTTAAAGGAATCTTTCCGGAATTTTAAGTAGTTCGGTGCGAGTGATGTACATCCTGCTAAGAAGCTTTCGGCACGTTTCTGATGAACTATTCGGTATGTGTGCGGTAAATGGCATTGAAAAGCATGCGAGCCATTAAGCGATTATATGCTCGTCAAGTTGCGCTTGTTGGGGACGTTCCTAGCTCGCATTCCTAGCGGAGAATTCCATTGAAGGCAACTTGACGAGAGAAATAAGTGTATCACCTAGGGACGATTCTAAATGAACGAGAGCAACAGGAACCGCCATGACACGTCTGGGAGCGTGCTTAATCCATGAATTTTCGTACCTGGTGGTCAACCTGTCTGGGGATAAGGCAAATACATGAATTACTGCGGGCATATTGCTGCCTGCATTACTAAGTGTTAACGAATTCTAAAGAAGTGCGCATCGCACAGTCAAAGACTTTTGTGGCACCACAACATTGCCATTGTTAACTATGGTTAAAGTTAGGATCCCAAAGGAAATGGGAATTATGTTAGAAATGTCAAGGTTGATTTAATAGTCACTTTGTTGAACATTCCGTAAGCTAGCTTTGCTTACATAAAGTGGCGACTGAGGTCAGACACTATTGTGTGTTATTGTGTAGCGGTAAAATTGTGCATTTTGGGGGTTATTGTATAATGGGAAAGTGTAAAAGCAATGTTTTGAGGGGTAGTGTTCTCTGCATGTTAAATAATGTATGTTTATGATAATAAATAATTAAACCAGAATTTTACAAGTGTTGTTTCCTTTACGAAGGATTAGTGAATATTTCACGGTAATAAAATGGGCCGAACCCCGACTTCCTTTTTATTGTGTTTTGAGACTAGTCAATTGACGCAGCATAAGCCGACCGAGTGGGCTAGGTAAGTGGTAAATATCCTTTACTCTTTTAAAGTTGTTTCACNTATATATATATATATATATATATATATATATATATATATATATATATATATATATATATATGATGCAATTCTTGCACCCCGAAAGTGCCTATACAAAGACGCTGCATTAGCCGTCCCGGTGAGATGTTGACTTGCTCAGCAAACTTTACCCCTTATTGCATCGGCCATGTTTCTGTAGGAACACCGGAGAATAAAATAAATTAAGTTTAAAATTCTAGGGACATTATTCCCTTAAATGACATAAAAAAGCATGGAATAAATTCAGAACAAACATGGAGTATATGTGGGTTCCCAGTAGTTGCTTCCACAGTTAAAAACCTACTGAGGACTGAGGAGTTGGCTGGCTGGTAAGTTAAACTATCTTTAGAAAATTTACCAACTGTAGAAAGCTATCCCTGGACAAATTTACGAAAGACATGCGACTCTCAACGTCATAAAATAACCCTAATTAAAGTAAGAATTATTTACAATTAATTATTGCTCTCGATAAAGTTTGCGTTTAAACGCTATGACCGTACGCGTGTTTCTGTCGTCTAATAAAGTGAAAATGTTCGGAGTTATTCACAATATATTTACAGTCCATCTGCAACTCAACGAACCATCCTCAGCAAAAAATAAAATGATCAAACATCGCGTGCTTCAACTTGAATGCCTATGCTACAGAACGTTGTCTGACTTTCCCTAATCTGGTATAAAATTCCACGCTCTGCCCTGCTTCGGTGACTCAAACTGTCGACGAATGTCCACTGACATGCTACTCCGACTGACAAGTCCTGTACCAACTACTTTGGTGTGCGTGTTACTTCTCGTGGTTGTGAGAAGAGAGTTCGCTGGTCATTTTTTTGGTGGAATAGGGCACTCTCAATGACGTCATCTCCCCACCACTTTACTACAAACTTGAGGGGAAATCGAGCGCTGGACTTGAAACTACGTCAACTTTCATGGTGACCTAGTACTTATGACAAAGGAAAGGTATTTCAACATAATGAAGTCCATGTATTTGAGTATACTTGAGGGAGTTGTCCGAGATTGTTACTTGGACAAAATTTCGTGTGTGGGTGGACTGGATCCATATGAAATGACAGGGTTTTCGAGGAAAGTGTAGGAAATGTCTGTCATAACATGGGCTCATGTTCAAGAGTACATGGTAAATACGGTTAGTTTTTACACATTCAGGCAGTTTTTAGCGAGAAAGGCATTGCGAGTGAGGTGAGTATGAGTTGAAATGGAGGTGAGTAATTTAGGAGAACTTGAGTTCCATAGTCTCTCCAGTTTCTAAAAGTCTGTATGCCAACATTCACCACATCTGAGCCAGTGCATGCATCAAGAAACTCTTCAAGTTCTTCATTCATACTACCATCTTCATTCCTTACATTTATTTCACATTCAACATTAATATTATCCTCAGACACTCTGCTTATATTGTCCTCGTCAGTAATTTGGGTAGCGATAAACTCCAACTTCTGATTTGGGGCCCAATCCGAATGTATATCGTCTCGACTAGGAGAACCTACAGAAATAGTGGAAACAATATTTAAATCAGAATAAATCTTGTCGAAAGGAGACATAATGCTCGATTGTGGAAATATAGAAGGCCTGTGCTGAGGTTATTATACAAAGCGTGCAACCGACAATACATTTACTCCTATGCTAGTGTAACAATATTTTATACGAATGGTAATTGATAAACAATTTATTTCTTACCTGACATAAAATGGTCTTCACAAACCCAAAGATCTATCGGAATTTCCCTAAGAAACTCTCCGAACAAACGATTCAACCATAGTGCTCGTCTTTCGATGAGTTCTTTTGTGAATTTAAACTTGCGATTACTCGCTGGTACTTAAAAAATCTCTTCTTGCCACACTTGGCCATGGGCTCTCCACTCTCATTCGTGATGAGTGACATATACATGGAAGAGTTCGAACAAGAGGCCATCAATGAAACCCATATGAAGCCTAACATGTGGGTACGATATGTAGATGATGTTTTCGCGATATGGCCACATGGCAACGAACACCTCCAAGAGTTCCTGACACAACTCAATCAAAAAGAGGAACACATACAGTTCACGATCGAAATGGAAAAAGACGGTCGGCTTCCCTTCCTAGACGTACTGGTAAAAAGATCAGACAACCGCCTCCACACCACAGTGTACCGCAAGCCAACGCACACCGGACGATATCGCCATTACAGTTCAAACCACCCCTCGAACACTAAAATAGGTATTGCCAAATGTCTAACAGAGCAGATATCGTGTGTTCGGATAAAATGAAACTGAAGACAGAACAATCATCCATCATGAGAGACCTCCGCTCCAAAGGCTACCCCTCTACAGTGGTACACAAGGACTTCAAAAGCAAAACACCAAGCGTTAAAGAACAAGAAGAGAACATAGGCGCGATTGTCATACCGTACGTCGCAGGTCTAGCGGAAACGCTCAAGAGAATTGGAAACAAATTTCCAATTGAGGACCGTGTTCAGCTCCAGGACAACACTTAGGAGCATTCTCACCAAAGACGAAGTCAACGGATGAAAACCAAACACTCAAGGAATGCTTATACAGTCAGAATGCATATACAGAATACATCGGCGAAACAGGAAGGTCATTACTCATGCGATTAAAATAACACCAAAAAGCAGTCCACCAGGAAGAAACCTTCAAGTCAAGGTTAGCTGACCACGCCTGGGAAAACGGACATCGCGTCTTATGGAAAAAGGTCTCCCGATTGCCAGAGAAAGCGATCTAAAATACGGAAAATCAAGGAGGCCGCATACATCCGTCTGGCTAATAATCCAATAAGTCAACCTTCAATCGACTTACATCCCCTATGGATGGTAATAATAAAGGGTACTAATACTAGAGCAGCACAACTCAAGAGGATAAACAAATCACCTACACCGCCGGGTCGCAGTTGTCCAGTGATAAAGTCTAGCTGCCGTACGAAAAGTTACCAAATTCGGGAGAACTGCCAACCTACTCAATTGATTCCACCTATGTCGTACATTACTCGACTTGGTGATATTTTCATCTTATACGTTGTATTCACTTCCACAAAACTTGACAAAATACCTCTAGGAGAGCCTGTCCTTAAAATACTCGTTTTTTATCCTTCGCAGAGTAACACAAAATTAATATTTCTATTAATAAAATACATTGCATAAATTTTTCAAGAAATCTTAAATTTTTTACCTACTTTCATCGAAATTCATTTTACGGAAGTCTCTTTGTTGTTTCCACAGCGTTGGTATACCCGTAACGTAGTGTAAGTTCTACCAAACGATGATTTTAATATCAACCGACAATCTGAGACAGTCCAAGTCTTAACGAGTGTCGGGGTTTTTGTTCTAAAATATTGGTGGTGGCTGTTCTGAAACACCACTCGAGACCTCTGTCTTTGTTCTTTTGGTGTCCAAACTCTCGATAACTTGAGTATAATGTCCTCACCTTAAGAACCAAGGTACACTGGTTCCAATACCGGTGCTGCCGGAAGCCTGAAGACGGATGTTGACAGAACGTCCGAAACGTTGCAAAGCGGAAATACACCTGTTGTGAAGATATAAACAGGTAAAGACGATGGATAATGTCCAAAAACTTGTAGTAAAAAAATAGATCTAAGAACAAGTGTAACAGATAAAGATATGTGACAAGCGGACAGGAGTATGTTAGTGGTAAAAAAGTTTATTATTGCTATTGTCGTATCCATGAACGAAGTTTTTGTCATTCATTGTCAAAATTCTTTTTCTACAAAAATATTTCGATCTTTTATTTGAAAGAATGGAAAATCGAAACAAAAAATTAAGAACTCGTTGTTTATTAATATTATTATTATTATTATGTTGCCATGTCGAAACATTTACATTCACAATAGTTTGTTTTTAAATTTGTGTATCTGTCGTAAATAAACGGTAGCAGTATTAAACAGAGGGTATATGGTTTTAATTTATGGAATACAATAAAATTATACCATATCTAAAATTATACAATTATTTCCGCTACAAATCACGCGAACGAATTTATTTCCATTCCCCATGGAAAATAAAATACAGACATAAATGTAAATACAAATGATATCTAACCAAATACGTTATGATTAATTACTTACGAATGAATTGTACATTGGATTTAAATACGTGAATGTGGTTGCAAAGTTTATAAAGGTACAAATTCATAGCGTCAAAACGAAAACTGTCATCAAAAGATGTCGCAACAATTACTTTTAAATACACAACGACCAAATATATTTCAACAATCTCTGGAATGTAACATAATAATTCAAATATTATCATTAAATTAACAATGTTTAACTTTTCATATACTTACTAACTGAGAGCTCGCCTGAATTCAGAAATTATTTTAAAATTCTGTTTGAGTAAAGAAAACATTCAAAATAGTTTTAGAACGAAATGAAAAATATAAGAATCTGACTAGAATAATTCAAAATCTGTGGATATTGCTGATTATTGCAAACCATTTAATAATAGTGTCATTATCATAAATACTTATTGCAAACCTTTTTTCCCACCTCGGACCATTTTGTTATTTGTACCGCCACGCGCCTGTTTCAGGTAGTGTTTGTTCTTCGCACTATCTCGGGAGCAAAATTTGACTCACGAATGATTGGTCTATATTTTTCCCTCTCCGCTGAGATGCGCAACGCGACACCTTAAATAAGTCCACCATGAGTGCTTGCTCCTAAATCCAGCTGTTGGAGGGGGACGTCCATCACTATGATAGGCTGGACCGTGATCTGTGGGCTGGGCAGTGAAGACTGACGAAGTTGTTCTTGGCTGCCTTCGTTGCCTAATGTCATAGACTTAAATATAAATAGACCCAACAGTCTTATGCACCAGCGTAGACTTCTACACTACAAGCCCCGGCCCTGATATTTGGCAACCTTGCGTTGTTGTCCTAAGATTTCACGTAGACATGCCGTAATCACAGATAAAAAGGAGAATTTGTAGTTCGGAGTATTTCCGTTGCATTATCGCAATAACTTCATGTTTTCGCATCGGTACTGGTTTGAAGAATAGTGAAGCAAGAAAATTGTGATTTAGAAAATAAATTTTCTTGGCGTAATTGTTTGGTGCGATAATTTCAGTAGTATATTACCATAACCTAAAATAATATCTTTTTTAGTAGAGACCAGATGTGATATCTTAAGTATTTCTTTCTAGTGGAGGAAAATTATATTATGAAATTTAATATCAAGCTGTTTCATTTGTTAAATCACTATATTTTTTTGTTACGGATAAAGAGGTTTCTTATGAAAAATGAGGAACATCAATTACACATCTTGTGCCGCAACCGCACCTTTCTTTATATTTTATCGTTATGTTCTTCGGAGCCTCAGCTTACGACTTGAAGACATGGATGAAGTACGCAGTTAAGTACAAGTTGTAGAACTTGAATTCTTAATTCAGGGAAGAATATGTGATATTATTCCGAAAATTATTGCAAAATTTAACAACGATTTGTTTCATCTTCGTTTCAATAATTAATATAAGAAATATATGTGCGTTCTCGCTACATTTTAGAAGATGATTTTCAACTTGGAAGGATTCTACATTCCAGACATTTTATAGTGTTATAAAATTATGCTTAGACTCGCAACAGCGTATTAATATCTTCAATGTGTTTTATCTCTTCCACAAGAATAAGTGTAAGAGAGTTTATGACAAATGCCGAAATCTCTCAAAACATTGTATTGTCTGACACCAATTTTAGGAAAAAATTGTTTCCAAAATGTAACTAATGATAATTACCTCAAACTATCATAAGCGTTGTATCGTGAGGCATTAAGTTTAGTTGAACCATGTATTTTCATAATATTACTTTCGGACTCTTCCGGGCTACGCTGCATCTCATTGGACTACCTTTGACAGATAATATTGTCTTTCTTAGGCCATGGCTTGAAGTGAAGAAGGTTATGGCTCCAGTTGTCCAAAGGGGGAAGGAAAGTAACAACTTAACTCCTAAAAGCGGGTGTGCGAGCGAGAAGGCGAAACCTCTCAGTATCTTTTGTCTCATGTTATCACAGACAACCTACAGCAGAGACGATTGATTTTATTTATATTTAAGTATATGGACAAGGCGTGCCATTGCGCACAGCGGCGGAGGGAACAACTGAAACGTAATATATTTATTGAGAGGGAAGTTAGAGGTGTGTTGATTTACGTAATGTGTTTGATTGAGATTTTGCCGTGAAGCGATATCCTAATATGCCCGCTCCAAAAAATGTCTAGAATATGACTGCACTGCACATGCTGGGGACGGGCATACATCTTATTCCAGCTGCCACACTGGTGGAGAGCTGGACACAGGATGAAAAAGTTATCCAATTTGCTTAAAATACGGTAACCTACAGTTTTGAGGTAGCTGATTACGAATCCGTGCTCAACGTTGTCGACAAATGATTTATTTTTAAACAATAGAAACAAAAATATAATTTTTTGCATTATTTTAAAGTTGTTTTCAACATATTTGCATTACACCACCAGTGTACCCTACATGTGAAGATATGTGATAACTAGGTCTGGGTGGAAACGGTGTAGTTGTGGAAGGCAAACGGGTGGTGTAGTGTTCAACACCCGTGCAATCAAAGAAGTCCTGGGCTCAATTCCCGGCTCGTCGCCATTTTCACCTGACCAAAAGTTATCACATACCTCTTCCACGTGTAGGGTACACCGAAGAAATATGTACTTACTTGCAATAGTCTTTAAAATAATGATTATTTTTTGCAGCTCCTTAACACAAACAAAAAAAAAAAAATTGTAAAATTTTTCAGAACCTACTGTTGAAATAATGCATTACTTTTTGCAAAATCATTTGAATGGTATTCATGGCCTTATTAGGCAATTACTGCTGGCAGTTTTGTAAAACTACAAATTTTTTAAAATGAAAATGACAAAAGCAATTCAGTTAATTTTGGTTACTTACAATTTGATATACATTATATTGCAATCGTTGACATTGCATATCCGGCACGTGTTCTCTCAACTATTTTTCAGCCACAAAACTTTGAATCAGCAGCTTTCCTGTCCTTAACTCCAAATATAGTCTCCCTCCACATTTTTTGGCAATTTCTATTTGGAAGAAAGGGGGAGGGGGTAAATAGAGTAAAAAAAATATTTTTCTCAGCGTTAAAGTGAGATCTTTCTTCAGGTTCTCAGCAGTCAATGATACAGTGATTAAGAAACTTACAATAATTTTATAATATTCCCAACTTTTGAAGAACAGTTCTTCGTAAAAATGTCACCAACATTTTTCACAAACGTTGTCTACCAAAATAAAAATATATAAACATAATTTGTAACAATTCAATTTAAATTTATTTTATCTTGACACTCATCATAGTGGGAAAAGTAACATAGCTTAAACACTAATTTTATCAAAATTCAAATCAATACAGTTTCTAAGTGTAGCTAAGATCTGATACCAAAAACACATCAGTGCAAATAAAGTGTCACTATTATATGAAAAGCACCAGTCTTCAATAACAAACTTAATAAGGTCACCTTTATGTAACTACAATGAGATTTACATAGAAATGTTTGGAATCTGAAACAACATTGTCTATTTTGAATAAATTTTGTAACATACAAAGGATATATTATTTATAAATTAGTTTTATATATTAAATATACATTTTTTTCACAACTAACAAGATCAACATTACAGTAATTCATACACCAGTGTAAAATTTTTACATCATTTCAATTACAAAATAAGGTGCACAGAATAATTATAATACATTTTTTAAGCAACTTTTAAAACTTCTCTTCATGTTAACATAGAAATAATGAAGTAAAAATAAAAATATTTACTTAACTCAACTTGTTAACACTTAAATGAAATTTGGAGAACATTCTAAATTTTTTTTGTGGGGTTTTAAGGGCTCGTCAACAGCAAGGTCATTTGAGCCCCTCATTCTAAAGGAATTTTTATTTATTATCATAGAGGTTTCAGAATTCATAAGGGGTTTTATTACTAAAATAAGAAATATTTGTACTGTAGAACAAAACTTGCAGACAAAACAAAATACTGTACAAACATAGTTATTGTATACATAAAAACTAATATATTATTAATTAGTGTCCCAGATTGAAAGAAAATTGGTTAACTTTTCGCAGACTCAACAATATAACTAAACCTACATCCAGTCATCCAGTTTGCATCACCAAAAAAACATTCAATTCATTGCAAAAAGCCCTAAAAGGCAATGTTCTTCATACACTCCAGTCAGAATATTAAACAAATAATGAATTCAAGTCATGGCTAATGATTCAAGTATTACTTAGCCTCTTGTTTGGCAGGTGGACCATCAGAGTCAGCATCTCCCTTTCGTTTGCGGTTGCTATGAAAGCCTCCTCTACCACCTGTAAACAACATAACAGCAATAAAAAGAAATACAGAAACAGTATTTTTATGAACAGTGAGATCAAAAATCATACGGGCAAAAATATGATACATAGTTATCCTTTGAGTAACTCTTCCAGTTCAATGGCAAACAGGAAGGGGAATCTTTGATAAATTATTGAGTTTCACTTTACGTCATTTACATAATTATTAAATCTTACTTCACTAGAATTGACAAAAATTACCAAGGAATTCACTTTATTGTAATTTGTTAGAATTCTAATGCTTGAAGGAGCAAAACCTGTATTGGTAGTATGAAAAATTTGAAGAGCATTTTTTTAACAGACCTAAAGGAAAGGAAAATCCTTTTACCTTTGCCACCACGTCTCCCTCTCATATTCTGCTTGAAAATACGACGAGACTTCATCATATCAGCCATAGCTTGTTTCAGCAAAGTGTCCTCCTCTTCACCCTCCATCGCTCTTACTTCCAGAGATACCTCTTTCACCTCTAACTTGCCATCTTCCAACTTTTCGATCACCTTCAATAAAAGAAAATTTCACATTATTACCTTTACTACAATTTGTTCAAGTTTTTGAAGTTTCTGAGAGTCATAACTGTGAAAAATATTTTACCTGGAATTGTTTATGTCTATTAATTTTCTATTGGCATATTCTATAGTGAGTACATAGGGAAATTTTTCTGAATGTGCTTTCTGGGCTTGCTTTTAAAACAGGATATTTTTTATCCTTGCAGAAATTGACATGAAATTATAGCAATATGACAAAGTAATGATGAAGAGAAGCTTAGAAAATAAAAATTTCATTCCGTCTTGGATGGAAGTTGGTTTGATTTTATTTCATACACCATTACATCAATAAATTAATTTGGTTTTGTTTGGAATTAAGTAAACACTCCATAGCAACACTAAAAGATATGATTATTTTGTTACCTCTTTTGCAGAATTCTCTTCTTGTAAACGAACCCATCCTTCATCACCAGAATTACAATTGACAAAGGCAACTTTTCCACCAAGTTCTTCTACCTTGATTTTAATATCCTCTCTGCTAAGTTTTCCAAGTTCTCCTTTCAATCCCAAAACGGTACCTTTTGGGAAACCCTTCGACTCTTGCTCCTATAAATCAACCTCTATTAAAAACATGCCTCAATAAATTAAAATATCAATCTAAAACTGTACCAAAAACTCACCTGCACTTCTGATTTCTTATCATTGTTATCATCCTTTCCACCTTTAGTCTTCCGCTCTTCTCTTTTGCTTTCCATGTAATCGGACCTATTCAAAACATTATAGAAAATATGTGAAGTGCAAGAATGAAAAATAAGAAGAAAAATTACATACTAAAAAGCATATTTTAGTACTATTTGAAGTATAAAAATATGAATGTTGATGTTTTTTGACACATTCATTTTTGACATCAAAATACATATTACAAACTAAGCATTAGCCAACTTACTGCCAGTGTCTAAGTAGAACAGTTTCTCCAAACTTCACCTCCTCTATTTTCAAGAACTCTTCTGCTTTCTCCTTCATTGAGAATAAGATAAAAACAGATCCTTTAAACTTGAAAGCTTTAGTGTCCTTTTCCCTATAGTGTCTCATCTATAAATGGAAGAAGGTTTGAATGAATTTACAAAATAAAATTATTGGCAAAGTTCCATTTTCAAAGAAAATATATAGGAATTATACGAGTTCAGCTTTTGTTCACTAGTTATAAAATGAACTAATATGATAGTATCCAGCAAGCTTCTAACTTGGTTCCATTTTAGTGTTAATTTATAAGTTCACTATAATTTTCCTTTCTCGTAATGAGGTCATATAAATATTCCAAATCTAGTCACAATGTAACAAAATCAATCTACAAAATGGTGGGTCAATTGTTGTATATAAAATATTTCAAAATATATGTTATTGGTTTTAATTCAGGGAAGAAATTAACGGTATGAACTGTAATTTTACACAACAAATTTGAACATAAATTTGAGTTATTTACTGAAGGCTATTGTAAATGCAACTCCATTGCTGACAGTATTGTTAAACCTTGTCATTGTAGGTTTCTGTGGCGGGAGTCAACGCTTGTTTCAATGTCAGAGACAAAAAACATCTCTGCAGATAGAACTACTAATGTTTTGGGCATTCTGCTGCATTTTTCCACACTCTATTTCCCGCATACCATACAAATTCCATATGAAGATCTCACAACTACTGACAGTTGTGCCTCTATCCACCGGCGAGTATCACTAACTCACCAGTTGTTTGCAGCGCAGTTCCATGGAAAAATTGTAATAGCTAAACAGTAATGAGAATAATAGGTAGTTAAATTTCATATAAAATGTAAAACAGTTCCTGATATACATTCTTCTCGAAATCATAATAAAATACATTGTCATAAATTAAGGAAATTGCTAAATCTCATTTGATCCAAGTAAGTCAAAGAATGTCAACTGGATTATCGTATGTATGTATA
Source organism: Laupala kohalensis (assembly GCA_002313205.1). Taxonomy (NCBI): domain Eukaryota; kingdom Metazoa; phylum Arthropoda; class Insecta; order Orthoptera; family Trigonidiidae; genus Laupala; species Laupala kohalensis. The sequence goes on along the minus strand of NNCF01128340.1, from coordinate 192,135 downwards.
TTTATTTAACAAATAGGTTGTGTATATACATTAATGTAGTGACTCTTCCACCACTTGAATGCACCACTTCACTGAACTGCAAGTTTTTGCCTTTATTGTTACAACTGAATGATATTAGAATGACTTTTCGTCAAGGCAATGCCAGAGTTGATCAGACCTCAGTTGCTGTTGCACTCTTGCCTTGTGTTTAACACTCTAAGGAAAAGAGTGACAGCAACCTAGGTCTGATCAACTGTGTCATTACCTTGAAGGTGTTCACAACAGGATGGCTGAAACATTGGAAGTTTTCTACCAAGACACATCGAGCATATATTGATAAAACTTGTTGTATAAACATTTCTGCACGTATAGTGTTAAAATTTATTTTAAAAATATATATTTGAAAAAGCATGCTAAGATAAAAAGGATATTAATTTCTCTACATTGATTTGACATATTTTCCATTATGAAATGATTCTAGAGAATTTTATGGGCTGGTGGTGATAGTCCATATTGCTGCACATTCAAGAGCCATGAAAAAGGTGTTGGATCCACATTTCTTACTGGGTGAACATAAACAAATAACAATTTTTCCCACATTAAATTGATTTTTATTACTGAAGCTTAAACAGACTTCTTCTTTCTCTTAAGCCTTTTCCCACTTAGTGTGGGGTCGGCGAATGGGGATGGATATGCTGCTTCGTTTGGATTTGGCTGGGGAATACTCATGGCGCCAGATGCCCTTCCTGACGCGCCTCCCCTGAAGCGGTGATTTGTGAAATGAAATGGGTGTGAGTGATTATGAGTGAATGTTGTGGTGGAATGATAGGCAGGGGAAACGGGAGAACCCCGAGAAAACCTGCCGCGAACTCCGCTCCGTCCACCACCTCGGATCCTACTTGGATCGGACCGGGTTTGAACCGGCGTCCCCAGAGGTACAAGGCGAGCGCATTACACACTACGCCACGGGTCGCCCCACTGAAGCTTAAACAGTATCTTCAGAAATAGTAATATATTCTGAGAAAAATATCCAATTTGGAATAACACAAAATATTGAGAAATGTGTTACAACACACAAATCCTCTCCTAATCATCAAGAAGCAGTTATATGAATTTAGTGAGTAACTAAGTAACAACTGACCACGAGAAATCTCAAACAGTGCAACAAAATTACTAATATTCAAGGACACAATATCAGAGGCTACAGACCAAGTATCATTTTTAAAAGACTTTAAAATACGAAAATAGATTCATGATGAGACAGTACATGAAAGTCAAACGGAATTTCAAAAATGACTTCAAGCATATGGCTGATTGTGGTTGGGGATGCTTATAAGCATGCCATGTTTCCTGTGGTTGGTGGTAATAATACAGTGGAACCAGATTAAAAGAGACTAGCTTATTAGAGTTTCCCGCTTATAGTGTACAATATCCAAGGTCCAGAGGATGAACGTGTACAAACAATGCATTTATTTCCTGGATATAAGAGACCTGTACATAGTAGAAAAAACATTTTTCCCCACAACCAATTCTAACATCTTAGTAAAAAATAACCAACGAAATTTCCACAATGTCTCATCTAATTGACATTATCGCGCAAGCATTCCGTTATGTCTGCCGACTGACATACAAAACACAAGTTTTTTGTTGACTGTCTTTTACAAATGGGTTCGAATTGACTACGCCTACATATCCTGTATGTTGCTCGAGTACGTTAGGTGTGGTTGCTTGAGTGTGTTTGTAAACAGTGTTTCTTAAGTGTGGTTTTAGGTGGCTTGTTTTGTTAAATAAAGCAAAACATTTTTATGCGAAGTATGGCTTTGATGCAAAATATATTGTTAATCAGTGACAGTGGAAAAGATTTTGCTACAATGGTCCCAGCAATGCAAGGCAGAGTCAAATATTACATTACGATTCAAACGAACTTCGAAAACTTTTTGATGCCATCTTACTAAGAATATCATTATGGTTCAGAAAATATAAATTTATTTGTCGTTCTTGATACTTGCAGTAATTATAATAAAAAATTGTTCCATATTTTTTCTTTTCTCTGCTACCTGCTGTATTAACAAGTTCCAGCGATTCAGTTTAAGAAAAATTAGTTCAAGAGTGAAATTAGAGGTGATGGAGATAACAGTAGAGAAGAATAGACTAAAAAATTGTTAAGATTCTACATCCTTCAGACCACATTGTGGTATTGCATTTTATTACTCTTCTTTTGATGTTTTATACTTAGCTTAGCAAATCTAGCTAATAGGGTTCTGGTACCTTTTAATAATTAAAATATATACAGGGATATTTTGAGACCATTCTAATTTGATATAAATATACTTCAAATAAATAATTAATTTGGTTATAAAACAGACAATTTCAGTATCCCACTTGTCAGAATTCCTGCTTATAAGAAACAAATGTTCGTTCTCTGCAATGTCTTTTTAAGAGAATTTCACTGAACTACATCTTAATGTCAGCATATGAATGAAATAGTAGAAACTACATATTGCAAAAAGATATGAAAACAGACTGAGAAATTCAGAAGATATGAAATTCCTATAAATGAAAAACATGAACATACAATTGAAATTGATTTTTATGCAATGAAAATTTGTTTTATAGACAAACTTCACCTGCCATTCAATCCCAGCATACCACTTTGACAAATTATATATGTGTTAAATGAAAGAAATTGATTAATTACTCACAATAACAGAGTCAATAGGTCCATATTGTTGGAAATATTCAAGTAGTGTGTCTAGAGTGGAATCCAAGGGGAAGCCCTTGCAGTAGATGGTCCTGTCCTGTAACTCCTTCTTCCTTTCTTCATTTTGTTGGGGCAAAACTTTATCAGGACTCCGACGAATTTTTTTCCCATCTTCACTGACCTAATAATTTAATGCTGAATTATAACCAGCTTTTAAATCACATATTAATGATAACTACCTACATAAGGTACAATATAAAATACAAGTCACAAAAATTTCATTATTTGCATTGATTAATGACCTGCATGTACTCAAGTAAATAAAAGAAAATTATTAGAAACTTCCTGTATACTAGCAAGTACTATGAGAAATTTTTCCAAAAATAACATTACATTTCTTCCTTCTACCATTTCTACAATCAATATACATTACGTTTCTTTCTTCTACAATTTCCATATTTTTCTGAATAATATTGTGCGATATGCGAATGAACATAAATATTGAATTATGTTTCAAAGGGTATACTGAATAATATAAATTCTTTGGACAGAACAAATATATTGGGTAACCTATATGATAAGCAGTAGACAAACTTACTTCCAATAGCCCACTTGATGATTTTTTAATAGAGTTTACAATTACGTCAACATCTGTGCTCAAACTTGCTAATCGCTTAAATTTAAGCATGACTTCTAGAGGAATCCATCCATCATCTAGTTTTATTTGCTCAAGAAGAAATTTGTCCCTGGGTAAGTTTATATCTCCAAAATAATACTGAAACAAAAAGAAACATTATAACAACCAGGAATGTGAATAAATTCTTGCTCATTTAAATCTTACCAAATTTTCCCATAATCTGTAAGCACACTTTCTTATTTTGTGTAATTATGATGAATAATATATTTTGGGATATCAAACTGTCCCACTACAAGCCCGAAGGTTTGCATGTGGGGGTTCACAGAGGGTAAACCTTGGAAATTTCTTGACCACTGAATAAGGAGGAAATGTGGATGGCATTTTCTTGGGCAGAGATGTGGTGATTCAATATTTCTATGAATGACTAACATGTAATGAATGTTTATGACATAAAATTTAAAGGTCTGCTTAGTAATGATAGGAAATTTTATTAAACTATACACACAAAAAATATCCTTCAAACAAAAATGATACCTCTATTTGGCGGATTATTTGCTTTTCTAGAGATGAAACATCTGCATTCTCTGCTTCTTCAAGAAGTTTGACAGTTTCCTACATAAACAAAATAAAAATCAGTAAGAAAGTTAACAAAAGTCTGCTAACAATAACCAAGCAAACTTACATTCTCAGCTTTGATGTTTGCCACTTCCACATTCTTATCAACACCATTAACCTCAACTTCAGTCATGGTACCTTAACCAAGTAAAAATATTGCATAAACCAAATTAATTATAACATTACATATATAATGAATCGGTTCTACTCAAATATTCATAAAACTATTGTAGAATAATTCTTTAACATAAATGTCATTAAAAAACGAACAACTCATTAATACATTGAAGTAATAAATGTTTTATTCAAAGAATCTACTGGAAGAGAAAGTAACAAAAGTAAAAAAAGAAATATTGATGCATATTTAGGGATAGCTAGAACACATGTCAAAATAATTTGTTGAAACAAACCACAATAAGAACGATTTCACAATAATAAATACACCTTTCATCACACAATGAATAAATATAAACATTTATGTTGCCCGGAGTTAAATCGTGTTTCGTCTAAATGGTTTTGATATCTCATTGTTAATATATTAACTTAACACTTATGTCCGAATGAACTTACTTATGTTATCAACACGTGGTTGGACTGCGAATCAGCCGCAAATGGACCAACGCAACGATTCTTTCGTTTCGTGATGCTGCCGCCACCACCACGCCGCGCCAAAGAGAAAACATTATGCCATAGAATCCGTATATTTAATAAATTTTGATTTTGTGCTCACGCTCTCGGTGTCGAATCAAGAGCAATCAAGAGACCGGCTAACCTATAAAAAGTCAGTAACCTGTATTTGAGCTGGTGGGAAGTAAATCTATTATTTTGTTTTTTGAAATAAAGTTATAGACATTATTTTAAAATTACGTTGTGATTTTAGTGGAATATTAAGTAAATTTCCTTGAATAATAAAGTTTATATTTAGTTGTGTAAGTACTTACAGTGTAGTATCTTACTTATGAAATGTTTCAGTGAATTAGATATATATTTGTTTAAAAATATTTTCATTTAAATATGGTAATTACCTTATTCATTGAAGGATACTTTCCACTTTTTATGTCATTGCAGGATTAAAGAATGCTTCATCCTATAAAACATCTTCTTGATTCACAAAAAATAATTCTTGCCAGCACTTCTCCTAGAAGGAAAGAAATTTTGAATAATTTGGTGTGTGGATATAAAGTGTAAACATTTTTTAAAAAAATCTTTATATATTTGCACTTATAAAACTATTTTTATGTTTTGTAGGGTATAAAATTTGATGTTTGCCCATCAAAATTTGAAGAAAAGAATATTGATCCCAACAAATATGAACATCCCTCAGATTTTGTGATGGATATTGCTTACCATAAAGTTAATGAAGTGACAACTCGCCTGCAGTATGAAGGGAAACCTGCAGATTTAATAATTGGAGCAGATACTGTTGTATCATTAGATGGAAAAATCTTTGGAAAACCAGAAAATGAAGAGATAGCATTTAAAATGCTAAATCAGTAAGACTTTTTTATTAAATTTAATTTTAAGCTTTAATCTTATGCCACTAGGTTGACATACATTCTTTTTCGTAAGATTAAGTGGACAACCACACGAAGTCTTCACTGGTGTTGTCATAGTGCAGCATGGAAAAATCATAAAATTTTTTGATAGCACTAAAGTATTCTTCTCAGAAATGGATGAAATGACCATTAAGAAGTACATAGAATCAGGAGAACCTCTGTAAGTATTATTTGAGTTAAAAAAACATGTTGATAATTTATTTCATTTTCATACTTTTGAATGTAGAAACTAATGCTTGTTATACTAATATATTAAATCGTCGTGTATTGTTATTCAAAATGTTTTAAGTACCTTCTGGAGATTTATTATTCTAGGCTGTTAAGCACTAAAATGTAGAATAGAATAATATATTTACAAGTGTTTTCTTTAATTTTATAAGAATAAATGTGAAAGGGCCAGTTGACAACCCAGGAAGATATGATTTTTGAAATGGTTCACCATCTGAATCGGTTTATAAAATAATGGAAAAAATTTTTTTTTGTTATTTGTTGGATCAAATAATTATGATGCCTGAAATAATGAAGCTTCCTAAAATATCTTAGGGCATTAGTATGTATGGTAGAAATACCTCCTCTCCAAACCAGTTTTGGAGAAGAAATGTTTGTGCATGTACAGCAATAAATATTTCGTCAAACCCAAAAAAGACTGCTATGTACATAATTTTTGTATATTCTATTGTTCAGAATTATTATGAGTATCTGGCATACCACACTAACTGGTGTAGGTACGTATATTTGACAGTCAGTAACCCTACTTACACATGTACTTGTTGATTCAATTTTATCAAGTCACAGATTTTCTGTCTTTCTCCTTTCTTTAATTTCCATGCTGCAGATTTATTCATCCAAATTTCTGTCCATTTCCATTGTCCTGATCCTAATTAATTTGGATAATTGGATTTGTGTTGTAAATATTCTCTGGTTTGCTTTGACAAAGTATTGTATCACAAGAACACTACTGCTGAGAAAAAATTAAGAGATTATTATGTGTGCAAGCCTTCAGTAAAGAAAGTAATGCATTTTACAAAAGGTAATTACAATACAACGTTGTTGGTTGGACCCTTGCTTGTCCAAATATCTGGATAAACCAAACCGATATTAATTTTTGAAAATTTAAATATTGCAAATGGGTAAAATATTTATAAAAAAATAATGTCAGTGGGTAACATGAAAGTCACGTGAAAACTTGTTTGTGAGAAAACATTTAAACCTAATTTTTACTGTCATAGAAATATTAAGTAATTCTGTTATAATTTCTTCTACTTCTGGAGTCACAAGAGAATGAAATGGAATAGGCAATTTATTTATATCACATTGGGCTTGAAAGTAAATGAACCGTGAGAAACTATTTTACTCAGAATCAAAATATTATTTCGTGGAATAAAATAAATAAAATTTAATGTAAGTGCTAATACGAGTTGCAGAGTCTATGAAAAAAGTTTTATCTAAATGAAAATTTTGCAAAAAATTGATCTGTAAAAGCTTATTTTTAGTGTGTAATGTAAGCATACCAAATTTTCAGTGACAAAGCTGGTGGCTATGGAATCCAAGGTCCTGGAGGGAGTCTCATTGAAAAAATTGATGGGGACTTTTATACAGTTATGGGTCTACCTTTACACAAACTATGCAAAAATATTTTAGAAATGTATAAAGATCATTAAGATTATGAATTATTGTATGAATATATTTGCGTGTTGTTATTTCTTATATTATTTATGAGAGATAAGTTCGTCAGAATAAACAAAAGCATAATTTCCAGAAAATAAGAAATTTGTTACATGAATTTTAATTTCTTTGAAAGGTTGTGTTGAAGATGTCAGGATCGAAGAAAAAATAATATCATGTAGACTGGACTCATCTTAAGCTTTAATGTATATTCTTAATAAAAGCATGATATCCTGTTTATTAAATCAATTTGGTTTCCCAAGACTCCCGTTTTCCTTTTCATTTGACAATGAAATTCAAATTGTCACTCTTGAACTCTACTTATAAAAAGATCCTTCCTCATGACACTAATATGGACTTTTTTCCTTAACATGTCAAATTCATATTCCTTGTATTAGCAGTCAGTGAGGTTTAGCTGACTTACTAACTGAATAGTAAATAGTTGAAGGTAAGTAAGTTTGCCTCCGAAAATATTACAAGTCTTGGTACTTCTTTCCCTCCCTCCCAGAATTTGACATCGGGGATTTTAGAGAATTTTATTATGGATTCCTAAGAGATACTATTGATTAAGGAACGAAGTAAATAATGACTTTTTAGAATTTATTGTGTGACCACTGACAATGGATTCTATTAATTTTTCCAGACTCCGAACAATCAGTTTTATAGAATTTTGTTCAGGGTGATGAAAACAAAACCAAAAATCTCATAGCAGTTATAGATTTTTCTAAGTTACAGTATTGCTACGTATGGAAACTTAATCAACCCTAAAAAAAATTATGTTCCTTTATTGAAAAATTTCCTAAACTGATTATTCAAATCAAAGAGGAAGGGATATGAGATGACATTTCTTTATGTGCTGGGACAAATAAATTTGGGAATAAAAGTCATCAATTATCGTTTTCAATTGGTGATTAATTATTGTGTTTGCTAATATAGACTATGTTTGCATCTCAGTCAGCAAGGTGAGAATCAAGTAAAAATCATTTCTGCATCGCTAACTATGCGAGTGAAGGCTTAGCGAGTTCTCAAAGAATGTTGTAGTAATTCTCATTGAAAAGAACACTAAATACAAAATCATGTAGACATTGTCTACTATGTCAATTCTTATTTCCTTGTTTTTTCATCTCTTATTTTACAGAAATATTAGATTAAATTGTCGAAGACATTAAACCAGACCCTAAAGAATATGAAAAGATTGTGTAAGACATTAAATCCTGCTCTGGAGCATCCATACCTCGAGGATGCAGGTCAAATGACTTAACACGGTTTTAATCTAGAAACTACTATAATGGGGGAATACTGTACCCTCTTCGACAAAAATCCCTTTAGCCAAGGAACATATCTTGACTCACGTAAATGTCAACGCAGAACAAATTGCCAACAAACATAAAAATAATAACAAGCAAACAAAAATAAAATGTACAAAAATAGATCAGTAACCTCTCTTAACGTCTTGCCCTTTATAAACTTAATAGGCAAAAAAAAAACAAAGAAGGAAAAGCAGCTGGCCTCGAACAAATCAGAAAGTTCGCGAACGCGAAATAAGTTTGTGAACCTTATGAACTAATGTATGCACACGAATAACCGTTCAAGCAGATTAGTTTGCTCGAATCGGAGCTCTCGAGCGCGCTGAAGGAACACTAAATCGCTCTAAACACTACGAAGAAAATCAATTTCGACCAAATCCCTCAAAGACCTAAGTATGCGCCTTCCATTTGAAGGACGCCTCCCAAACAGGGGCGGATACAGACTAATATTTTAGGGGAGGGGGTCATGACAAAATAATATAGCCTTGGGCATTGTATGTTCCAGAAAACATCCCAACCTCAGCAAAAATTGAAAATTCTAAAGCAGATCGTAAGTTTAGGTCATATAAGTGTTAATGTGCAGTTCGGTACAGTCACGCCCTACCTTCGAGATTGGTTTAAATTTTTTGTGCGAAAGGGGAAAGTAATAGATAAACTTTTATTCTGATTAAAGATGCAAATATTTTATTCAACTTTTTTCAAGGGCAAGAGTAAAATCAGGGGCGCATCCACGGGAGGTTATTAAATCTAAAGAATTATTCTGTTAAATGAAAAAAAAACTGTACCAAATCGAAACTACATAGGGCATAATTTTATGATCAAAATTGATTTATGCAAATTCTCCAACTTCGAGTAAACTATGAAATTTTTGACGAACTCAGGTTCCAGCCGCGAATTCTCCACTCTACCCGGGTCTCTGTAAATCTTGTCTCCGGAACGTTCGTTCTTTTCGTGAAGGTATTTTGTATAATCAAACTTCCTAAAAATACAATTAACCATGAAACGGGCATTAAACTATAATTTTAGAGAAACTAATACAATTAATATTATTGATGTGGATGATCAAGAGAGTGAAAAAAATAATCATACTTAGAATGTCTGGTTGTCAAACAAATACCGCACAATTGGTGAGTTCTAAGTCAATTTAATCAACCTCCATGTTTGTAGGCCGGAGTATTTTTCTAGAGTCTCTAGTCTAGAGACTAATAGTGATTATTGTGCAGTAATTTTCTAGTTTCATTAAAAAACACTCTAACACAATTTCCATTCAAAAATATTCAATTAGTAGATTAATTAGTTGAAGTACTGATGATAAAGAAATATATTTTTTCGATTCTAATCTCGATTCCAGTTTTCTTTTTGCCTCGATTCCAAATTCGTTTCCGATTCCTGAAAACAACGATTTCAGAATAATGGTCAACAGAAAATTATCAAATGTGACGAATCAAATCTTATGGTCTCCGTTTGATTACGAATTGGTAGACGGCAAAGGAACAAACGTGAAAATTGCAGTCTAGCGTTGCTATAGCAATCAACAGTCAATGCGTAATATTTATTCAAGGAAAAGAGTCTTTTAAAATGTGTTTGGCTCCCTTGTTGCGATTGATAGTCACAATACATCACATAATCTACAATACGATAAGAAAGATGTGATTTACTGAAAAATCGATCATAGGATTTTTTTCTTATAAGTTGTTTTTCTAGAAAGAGCGCTTTTACTAAGGAAGTGTACTTTTCATTCCTCAGTATATTTAAATTGTCTTTTCTGTTCTACATCGACTGGCCTGTTATGATAAGATCTTTATGTTTTTAACCATTGTTTTTATTTATATCCTATCGAACCCATCAATGAAGCCATGTTCACATTCCTCAAGCCCCCTCCCCCATAAATAAATCCTGGATGTGCCCCTAAACAAAAATACTGGTAAAAGATGGCCCGGAAGCTGCGGTTTTTGAAACATTAAGTACAAGTGCTGTATACGACTGGGACTGTGAAAACACGTCTAATATTTTCTCTTTATACATAATGTCAAGTTACGATGGCACACGTTCGTGTAGTAGATTTTGTACTCCATCCTCACGGTTACGTTCGCGTCCTATCCAGTGGTTGTTAATTCTTCCGCCACGGGCTGGTGACATTGAACAATGTATTACTAATGTTAATAAATAATACTGATCAAATAGCGAGGGATTGGTCTCAAATTAATATAATTTATGTCGAAGATTTTTATTTATCTCATCATGGCAGCAGTCTGCTTATGAGAACCCTCGTTTGATAACAAATAGCAGCATAACATCGCAAAGCGTTCCGCTAAAACACAACCGCCATTCGTAACTCATGGAACTCCGAAGACGACTCTCTTCCCGCGACCGTATCATCTGTCATGCACATCAACACCTACTCTCACAATCAAGGCACGTTGTGCGTTGCTAAATCGTTTCTACAAATATACTGTAGTACTAATTACTGATTAAAAATCGTTCAAATGCGTCGACGTCTTTGAAAATCATAAACTCTTTTCCGCGTTTAGAAACTCATTCTATGGATATTTTTTTTCTTTTCACCTACTCCCGAAAACTACACGTTCAGTGGGAAGGCGCACAGTTGCAGCAAAATATTTAGGGGTGACGCTGTGTCGTACCCTCACAAGACACTGCCAGATCACCGAACAAAGTTGCAACCTGAAACAACATCGTTAATTGACTGGTACTGCATGGAGTGCTCAGGCGGCAATGCTTAAGACAAGTAGTTTAACCTTGTGCTATTCTGTCGCAGAAAATGCCTGTCCGATGTGGTACAAATCTTGCCACGCTAGGCACGTAGAAATTACTTTAAGCGATACCTGTCGCTTTATAATTGGTTGATTGTGACCAACTCCGCTGGAAAATCTGTGCAGCTTAGCTAGCATTGCGCTACCTGATAGGGCGTCGAGAGGTGACTGCCTGGAGAGAAAAACATAAAGCGTTAACAACTAAAACCCACCCCCTATACGGACAGCAGTCAGCTTCACACAGCCTGAAATCTAAGAAGTTTCCTCCACGTTATAGAAGACCTCACTGAGTCAGTTCATCACACCAGGTTTAAAATTGGACGGTCACGTAATGACCATTTCCGAGTTGACAGGTCAAGAGTGAATGGGAAGGAGTGGGACTTCGCTTGTGAAACGTCGGCGAGTAAATGTGGCGAGGAGCAAGGCACTGACCACCTTCTTGAGTGCCGACTTACCCCAGCGGTGTGCAGCGTGAATGACTTCATGGAAGCGACTAAAAGTCATTGACGTAACCAGATTCTGGTCAAAATGTGTATGAACATTAAATGTACATTCAATATGTTCCTTTTTTAAATTTTTATTGTTCTAGAAACTTCTGACACGATTGTAATATAATTTCCTTGAAACTGAATTAGTCTTTGGCATTGTTGTCAATAATACAGATGCAAATTATGACATGTAGGGAAATAATATATCAAACTGTTAGCGCGACTGATAAAAACATAAGAAGTCATCTCAGCACCTTAGCACTCAATAAGATATGAAATATTAAAAACTCATTAACCTGTTTCTAGATCATTAAATTTGGGAACGTTCATAAATTACGACACGCGATTTTTGAGAAATCCTCCCCCCGCCCGCCCCGGTCCCATGTGTCACGTTTCGTCACATTATACCAAATCCCTCCATAACGTGACGTCACAAAACGACCTGCCCCTTCCAATCTCAAACAATAATTATCCCCCGCCCATCATAACATGAAAAACAGTAACGAAAGGAGAAAATACATCGCCCCACAAAATGCGACGCAGTAAATTCATTGCCCCATAACTTCTGTGTTTTAAAATGTATCAGAGTGAAATTGGGCTGAGGAAGCTCCTATGTTTTATTGGGAGATCTCTCAAATTATCGCTCATGTCGATCTGAGACTTCCAATATGCAACCCTCTCGCATTAGTAAGTGTGGCGGGTTTCGTCACGTTCCGAATTAGGAATGTCATGAGAGAAAGACGCATCGTTCCTTCGGTGGGACCACACTAATGGTGAGAGAAACCTGTACCTCATACTTCGACCACAGTAAGGTTTTTTAAACGATATAAGACGCAATATTTCCTCCACCCGTTCAACAGGTAAACACATTAGAACTTAAGGACACAAGATGGTTTTCTTCCCTATTTTTTATGATAAAGCGGAAAACTAATGGAGCGACTAACTTGAACTTTTGTGTTCTGACATACCAAGCAATTCCCTATCTCTTTACGTAAAATAATTTCTCGCTTCCTCTCAGAAATGTGATCGGGGGATGAGGGTGGACACCCGCTCATTGGGGGTGCTTAGATGATGAGACTTGTATTTTTCATACAAATGTATTGCTTGTGTCTAATGACACTAAATGTTATGCTTTTCATCACGAATGAATCGATTTAAACGAGAGAAAACCCCAATTTTCCAAAAGTGTTGAAGGGAATGGTTCGCAGAGGAATTCTTCCGTTGACGAAAAAAACATGTAAATCATGTCCCTTGGACAAGCGCTCACAATTCAGATTAGTTTTGGAACATCTGAAATACACACTTTTCAGAGGGAGTAGGGGGATAGAGGGTGGGTATGGGTCATCAGATGTGGGTGATTTTTTAATCTCAGCTATAGAAGTGCACATTATTTAATCTGTATAAGTGAGACTAGCTTTCCCCGACATTTTGAAATGTGATATTTTTGCTCGATTTTCTCGAAAATTGCATTTTTCACTTTTAGGGTGTTCCTGCGCGATGGGGACAGTGCCGCGAGCTTCCAACAACGGAGTGTTTTGATCAAACATAGGAGCTTCCTGCACCCAAATTTCACTCTGATACATTTTCAAACATAGAAGTTATGGAACGATGAATTTACTGCGCCGCTAGTTTTGTGGGGCAGTGTAAAATCATTTGTATACTTAAGAGGATTGTAAAGGTCGAAGGAGTCGTAAGGACTTAATGGTGCGTAAGGGATGATAAGACTTTCATTTTCATTGCACGAAAAGTTACCTCAATTGAGACTACATTTATGATATACGAAATGTAAAGTCACGCTAAAATACCCCGTCCCGCCTCATCACTAACCGTCAAGTTTCACCAACCCTCCGCCCCCGTGTCTCCATGTCTTAATTTATTATCGATCCCGTATAATTTTCTCGCACGAAAACAGATATCTCAATTGGTTTGTGGCGTATGTGAAAAACTGCCATAGTTCGAAAACTCGCATTTTAATCTATTTCACCCTTTCAAAATTGGAACTTCGAAAAATCACAAAAGGCACCTGGTGTTCAAATGCGCGTTTCTAGCTACAGTTGTTTGGGCTCTGTGTTGATGAATGAGTCGGTCAGGACAACGCAGTTTACATATAAAGATAATTTGAAAAACAAATTCGGACAATTTTTTTTGGAATGTTGGAGCAACATATCACGAGCAGATTTCTCTCCACTGTTCGACCGTTCGAGCGAATATGTGCAAACATCGAACTCAAAATCGATTCTACACCTATTGATTTTTGAACATCTGTTTTGTATCCTAGCTGATAGATCGCAGACGCATCGAGTTCTTTCAAAGACTACTATTTGTGTGAATCGTGGTTAGGTCGCGCTAGTAGCTCCTAATTCTGAAATGTTGGCATGAATAAGAATAATCCCTGCTGTTGAAAACAAAAGATTTTTTAAAAGAAATTACTTGAATGTTATCATACGTTTCAATATATTTTTGGGGATGAGTGCCTCCACGCAGTGGCGGATCCAAGAGGGGACGATGGGACGATCGCTCTCCCGACGAATGTAACTTGACTTAGTAAAATAAATAAATAGGGGAAAAGATAGAGATCTAAGAGTGATTAAAACCATAGGTAATTCTACGTGACATAAAAAGCATTGGGTAGTGGAAATCAATGCAGGTTGGTATAGAGAAATAATGCACCGCGGAAAAGTGTTCTTGTGGCATACGTTCCATCGTGTGGACGACTTTCGAGCCGTAGCGCAGTTTTCAATGAATACGCTATGGCCACATGGCGCTCACCTGTAAGGAGGTTAAGGCAATATGTAGACATTGTGGAAACTGCGGACATATGTTTAAAGACTGTCCTAGTAAAGCAGAGAAGGGTAGATGCGCAAATTGTCACGGGCATGGGATGCCAAATGACCATAGTGTTCGGAGCAGTAACTACCCAAAATATCAGCGCTATAAAGACATAGTTCGTGCAACAATTGATTACGAAGCATAGTGTGCAGCAATCAGCGTATGAATCAGGGGGACTTAAACGAGTATTGACGGACAGTTATCTTAAGATAGTCACAAGAAAAGTGCTCTGCATACCTTGAGCTACACAAAAGACTACAATACAATGGTACAGATGGTTACACATTCTCTACGAATATACAAGATTGATATGTGTGATATCAGGCAATAGTGGAAGATAAGTACACCCACATATACATTATTGAGGACGAGCAACATAAAGAAGGACCAACAGCATTAGGAGAGTAACAGGAAAAGTCGCGGAATGTCGGAAGATGGGAACGCGACAAGAATGATACCAATGTAAAAAAAGTAAAATACATAAAACAGCGCGTTCAACTCTTTAAATATCTTTTCGATTTGATTTACAATATCTAGAATTCCGTTACTAGTTAACATCCTAGGGTTTACATCACTTGTTAATGAACATTCGTAAGCGCCACAAGAGTCTTTGGCGTCGTCACACTCACTTAGTTAAGTACACTGGTACTTAACGCTATGAACGATGCACTGGATGCAGCCAGTCATGAAATTTACCTTAATCTTTTTATTTAAAGCTGGATCACTAGATGCCAAAACGACGTGGGCGCGGCTAGTTCTTTAAGGAGTGGTAACCTCCAGTTACCACCAGGTCATTCACAGCTCCGCATAGCAGGTCCCGTTCACCCATTCACCTCTACCGGAACCAGATGACCCTCCGCGTGGAGTGGGAGATAACATTTTCGTCAATAAACAGCTCAACTTGACGCAGACAACACGACTTAATGGCGTTAATAATAGTTCCTGGCCCTTTCCTTCTCCGTAAAAATATTCATGTCTCCTACAAGACAACTTTCACCGAAGATCGAACGACACTCAAGCCGATTAATTAAAAGTTGCAGATAACTTGCTAGTACTCTAATTGAAGTAGCTCGTAGCACACCGGCTGCCGTAAACTCATAAATGATCAACTAATGATCTCCTAGTCATATCCAATAAAACTCCCAGTCTCTTTCTCACCAAAGCCTAAGTCAGTCCTTTGACTTATAATAATGAACAATCAGTCATCAACGAACATGATCACTGAATGAATTGAATCTGAATCATTCTGAATCTCATCTGTCTCTCTGAATCTCTAAGTGCAGAACGACGTTGCTCCCCGCTCAAGTAACCACTTCCCCACTTACCTGCCCAAAAATTTGAGAGAAGGCTCCTCCTTCTATGACGCCATGTGTTTCTTCGGCCAATAATCACTAATTTAACACTCCACGTGGAGTATCTTGGATTGGTTATTTTTGTATGACGTATTTACGGCCAATAGCAAGGTTTGATTAATATAATGCTTCCTTGTCTCCGAACTCTAGTATTTTCCTTCCGAGTCCCTTCTGTGACACTTCGCAGACTCATGACCCTCATCTCTCCACAAGGCGATATTTAATTTTAGGAAGGTAACTTCATTCCCTTTCGTTCTTGCCAACGACATTTTATTTTAATGCATGTCACATATTACTAACACTTCTTTTTATTGCAAACCCCAGATCCTTTGTCATTTTGTTTGCCCTTCGCCACTCATCTTTTACTGTTGACCCATGAGCTTCGTGGCTCGACGGTCAAATCTTAGTCCTTCACCCCCTCCTTCCTACGTGTTCGTCCTTACGACCTCCGTCGCTCATCAGTCTTGCTAATGGAATTTTTCGTATGGCGAGAAGCGCTGTACAACGGACCTTCATTCTTTCCGTGGACAACTCTCCCTATTTTTTTCTCTGCACATGTTCCCGGATCTGTCATCAATAATAGCCCAAACCTTCTTCTTGAATTTCTATAGTAATTTTCCCTCTGTCCCTCCAGTGACAATGTGCCTAGACAATTTGTTCACAGCTATTTAATTTTCTTTCCCCTTACTCTTCAGTCCCCGCAAACTAACTGCGCAGCATGTCAAGACACTATATCGATATTTTATGGCCTTATTCAAAGAAACCCAGGGCCCGTGCTCCTGAAGAACCAATCTACCCACTCCACTTTCTTCCTTCGTCCCGATGCAGCGTCCCTCCGCCCCTCCTTCCGAACCGCACTCACTCGGAGACGAAACTTTTTTTAATCTCTTTCTTGATCATACAATCTTTTCTTTTAATAATTTTCAGAATAAACGAAATAAAAGTAATGAATTAATTATTCATTACAATATATACTGCGTACAATTTTTACAGAAATTAAAAATATGGCAAAAAATGTGTTTTTAAAAATTTGGTACGTTTTCCCATCTACATTTTTTCTTTTAATGTTTCGCGTAAGAAAGTGCATCAATGGTACTAAATAAAAATTTGAAAATTCAGCCGAAATTCATTGAAATTTTTGGCACAGGTACTAGAAATTATTGAAACCGCGAGCGGAGTTCTTAAAAGGATCGTGATATTGAGAGGAAGAAGAAGAAGAAATGATCTCAGTGATGCTGAATGATTTAATTTTTAGTCAAAATTTTTACCGGGCGGGTTATTTTTAACGAAAAATTGAATGGACCATATCTCGTGAAAATGGGTGAAAAGGAACTTCTTCCGGTTTACCGTTAGAAATAATTTGTTTACTTCTGATGAGGTTTGCAGCTTTGATCACTTGTTGTAACATTAAACTACGTGTAATTTGCTACGAACATTCCTGTATTACGTATGTTTTTGGAAGTTTTGTCTAGGCGAAGTTTGTTTTTCTTTCAGGAAGGATGAAGGAATGTTTTTCGTTCTAGTGGACTTTCGTTTCCCTAAAAATTGAAAAGCAGAATTGTATAAGGGAGTAAAATACTATTTAGCAGATGTAATATTAAATAGTGTCCAATGTAGCAAAGGTAAATTTTGCAAACTAATGGATTATTTCTTTTTAAAAATTTCCAATTTTTGCAAACATTTTGCTTGTTTATTTATTGATCGATTGGATTTTGAAAATAGATTCGAATGATTGATTGTAATGCGTTCTTACACTCTATGAATTCCATGATATGGAAGCCGTCATAGGTTGCTTTTTCAATGTGCAATCTTTCTGCGTAAACACTATACTATAAAATAAAGAAATAAATAATCATGTAATTGTTACACATTTTCCTCAAACGCGGCAATTTCAGCCTTCTTTAACACTTGTTTTTTTCAAGTAGAACTATTAATTTTTACGCGATGTCAAAAATTGATAGTTTAGCCACTCAATGACACAATCTTTAGCCATTTACACATACACCCTTATACATACATAGAGCCTTATACATACAGCCACTTATCGGAATTGATGGATTGGTCCCCTGTTTGCTTCGGGAGTAATTTATTTATTATTTATTAGTTTATTACCCTCCACGTGGACATGTCGTTGTGACCACATATTTCAATATGTTACATAAACCGTATTGAAGTGCACATTTAAATCTATCAAACACAAGTTTAAACTTGATTAAAGACATTGGCAAAATCAAAGGAGACAGTTTTTTGTTTGAATTTTGACGAAAATGCCGAATTTGTTAATATCTCATTTATCAAGTAAACAAATGGAATAAACCAGTATTTCATGACGGGATTCGAAAGAGGAAGTTCTCAACTACAAATTCCATGCATACAAAACACACCTGGATGCTTCTATTGTTAGGAAACAATGTTCGAAGATCAGGTAAAAGAGAAAGGTCTGAGACACCGGTTTCTGCTTGGGAGTCGGCCAGTCTGGATACGTGGGATCACGTTTGCGTCGACCGACGCTGGCAGACACTCGAGGGTTGCATGCTGCCGGTACGACTCCGTTTTGTTGTTTATAACAAATAAATTAAGGTAATTAGTGTAATATTCAAAATAAAACAGTAGTGCAGTGAGTTCTGTGCCTTGTTACATTGTCAGTCTGATCTGGAAGTGATAGCATTGGAAGGTTTCTTCTTATGCAGTAGCGAGTAATGAAAATTTCACAATATAATTATAAACAAATATAAATTAGCAACACAAAACAGTCCATGAAAGTGATCAGGGAACTTTTCTTTCTTCCATGTTTATTATGACAAAATAGAACATGACAAAATGACATTGTTATTATGACAAAATAGAACCAATTATTGCATCTCTATTGGGAACTTCGACAACTGAATAAAATGTTTTTTTTCTGTCTGACTGTCACAAGAAAGACTTTTTAAGATGGAAATGTATATTCAATAGTTTCAGACCAATTGAACAATGTACAAAATAAAGGTTCTATGTTGTGAAACTTGTCTGGTAGAAGGGAAACTCCATACGTTATTATTTCAGTATCGACTCTTATTATCCAATGGCTCTTTTTCCTAGTAAATTTGCAAAATAACACATTCCTAGGTGGAAACGTGGGTTTGTTAGTTAACGTGGAGCCCAAGAATGTACAAATTGTACATTTTCCTGCAAATTCCT